>QRFJ01005057.1:0-93064 GCA_006176705.1 Cocos nucifera | reverse complement strand
TTTCTGATTAAGGACGAACACGCAGACTCCTACACATCATAAGAACACCCCATCGAATGGGAAGAGAGGGCCTTCAAACCCTTCTTCATTCTTATGACCGGACGGCCAAGAGGAATGCCTTAATCAGGAAACATTCAATACTACAAAACAGTATCAGATCTATATCATATATCTCATATACAAAGTAGATCTAATCATGGCATATTTTGCATACATCTCATGTATCGAATCATGCATATTTTTAGATCTAAATTATCTCATAATAATCTAAAAAATTAGATTTAAATTGATCTAATCAAAATAAATTCTAATCTAGATAACTATGTAGAACTATTCTACAACTAGTCTAGACATGCATCAATCATATCTCATATGATGTTTAAAAATTAAATAATTTTATTTGCTATTTTTTAGATGTTATTATAACCATTATAATATCAAAAAATAGTAAATAAATGGATCTAAAATATGGATTTAATCAAATTAAATTGAAAAACATGCAAGACTATTCTATAGAACTATTCTATTCTAGAACTAGTCATGCATATCTTCTAATCTTAGATCCTAATCATTTAATTTTAATTTTTTCTGATTTTAGATCTGATCACATCTTATGTGACATCTGAAATCAATTATTTTTTAATTAAAATAAATTTAAAATTAGATCTAAATATTTTTAGAACCATGGCTCTGATACCAGTTGAAGGAAAATCCTGATTTCCCGGTCCAGGTTCGTTCAGATCTGATCAGATCAAGAGATATATTTCAAAAATTTTTCTCTTTGATCTATATCAGATCTAGATATTTTAGATCTAATTCTTATTATTTTAATAAATAAAATAAATAAGATAAATTAAATCAAATTTAATTTACCTGATTTGGGTAATCCTATTACCCTGTTGATGATCCTGTATGCAGCGGAAGGTTCTGGATCTAGCCACGCAAGCGCCTGGCCTCTACCGGTATCCACTCGGGTTGGATCTGGAGATCCTCTTCTTCTCTATCACATCTCCAAAAATTAGATCTGGATCTGATCTGGAGGATCTTCAAAACTCCTTTTGAAGATCAGCAGTCGTCCTTTGCAGCAGCGCAGCCTTCTTAGCTTTTGATCGCCTTTCTCTTGATCTGAATCGCACCAACCAAAATCCAAAACTCCTTTTGGACGTGGAGAGGGAGAAGGTGGTTTGGCATGGAGGAAGGAGGGGAGAGGCAGCCTTGGGGCATGGAAATCTTATGCCTCTTTGAGTTGGGCGCAGGGTCTTATTTATAGACTAAGCTGTGATCCAACTCCTCTTCTTCCCAACCAATCACAACCCTTTGTGAAATCAGATCTAAATCTGATTGGTGGGAATAGAGTCCCCTGGATTCCTCCTTAGAGGGCACCTAAGACCAGTCAAAGTTGGTTCTTAGGAGAACTCTAATTGGAATCCAAAAAGGAGATGGAGTCCTTGTCCAACAAGGACTCCTAGGCGCCTCCAACTTGGGCACACGGGCCACGCCTAGGGTGGCGTGCGCCCTCCTCCTTGCCAGGTTCTGGCAGGGGGACAGGCCCCCACCAGCTCTCCAATAGGTGTGCATGACATGTGGTCAAAAGTCAAAGTGTCAATGGTCAACGTTTGACCAGTCAAAGGTAGACTTTTGACCAAAGTCAAAGAACAAGAAATGGCAGGTGACCAAAAATGGCAGGTAATGTCTTACAAAATAAGACAACCTTTTCTGACTTGGACAACCTCCAGTCAGACCATATGAAGGCCTCTGATTGAGCACAAACTCCTTTGGCTCAGTCAGGACAACTTATTTATGATAGTAAAAGAAGAACGTTAGGTTCAATCGAGTGCTAGCACGATTTCCTTGAACCTAATTGAATCTCATTCAGATCAATTGAACTAGATCAGTTCAATTGATGATCACCAGATTCAAACCCTTGTTTGTGTGACCCAGTTAGGTTCAGTTCTGTATGGTAATGGGATATGTCATGATCTCTATCATCGACATCATCGAAACTCCTTTCGATGGATCAGAACTCTTCTGATTCGAACAGCTAGAATGATCGATCATCTAAATCATTCTAATTGCTCCCAAAATCCACCAGTGACACCTAGCAGTATATGGTGGCAACCCATCAGAGCTGAATGCGAACCTCTTGGTGCAGCTACCTGTGTGATTAAGTTCTTCTATCTTGAGCCCCGATCAGATTAGGGTTAAGGTGAACTCGTCAAACCCTAGTTTCTGTCATATGATGTAATCATTCGATTCGAGTCCAATGTGAAAATCTAAATAGAAACTCTTTCTATTATTTCACTCTACCATGGCCATGGGCTTCTGGACTTGATTCTCATGATCATCATAGGGCTGCTCCTCTACCACCGAGGTAGATAGATTCCATCTTGATGCCATCCAGTTCCTACAATGAACATGCTATAGCCAACATACACCTCAGGGTTCCATATGGCTAGGAGACCGAGTAATGGTGTAGTCAAACTATAACACCCTCAAGGTGAACTGCCGATGCACCTCAGGTCAAAGAACCAGACACACTACTGCAGCATCGAGTCAGTCATTGACGAGAAGGTAGACTCCCTAATGACTACTCGAGGTGGTCACGCTCAGTGCCCTCGTTCTCTAACGAGTACCTGTACTCTCGCTCCGGTGTCTCCATACCATAGACTCAAGACTCATCTACTAAAGAGAAGCGATTGTACACCAACCTTTCGGATCAATCACCATCCTCGTGATCATCCTATGGTCAGGAGCAATTTATGAGTTAATAATGATTATTCATGTCTTAAATTTTCAACTCTTGAAATTATGAATTATCATTATCATTAACTCAAAGGATGTATCACAGACACTAACTACACATATGTGATAGAAAATAACCCATTTATTGATGTTAGTCAAAATTATAATTTTGCCCCTAGTAGTGTATTACAAGTGTCAGCCAATTCTGGCTTCTAGGGCACATATATCTAACAATGTAATCATTTCATGTAAATGATTGAAGAAATTAGTAAAATAAATCCATTGTATATATTAGCTATTTATCATCAATGTTATTTCTTACCATCTTTGATATTTCTTATAATCTTTGTTGTTAGCACAGTCTTTTTATTTTGTGCCTCAGACATGGCTGCTTCAAACTCACACTTGCATACAAGGCCGACTAACCCTACCATGCTGTACCTCCAAAGCTGACACTATAGTGATCTTATCTATTCTAGAGAGGACATGGGGCCCTAATGCTACAGACACAAAGGCTCAACCGTGATGTGCATCTGGCGGCTACATGATTGGATCATAGTGTGTGTTCGCATCGCTAGTTTTTATGGAGTTTATAGAGTTCATGACATATAGCTAGATTGGATCCCCATCACAATCATTGTAGAGTGATGGCTGAAAGATGTCGTGCATCTGGGATATGCATGTAGAAATTAGATTAAGATGAAAATATAAACTGACCTAGATTTAAAATGATTTTAAATCTAACATGCATAAAATTATAGATCTAATCTATACATGCCAGGAAAGTTTACATGCTAAAATTAAGATGCAAAATTACAAAAAAAAATAGATTTAGACCTTTACGTTTGCGTGGGTAGATCTTCACCATGATCCAATGGTCTATGGTAATCTGGTGAGATTCTTGCAAAGCCGCACATGTCATTAATTAGGCTAACATAGTCCGATTGATTTGGATTAGATCTAATTAGGTTCAAGAAAATCATACTAGCACACGATTGGACCTAACTTTCTCCTTCTATGGACTTTCTAGTGATAGATGAGTGCCCTAGAAGCCAGACTAGCCGATATTTTGTAAAATACTTTCTATGGACATTTTTATAATTTTAATTAAAAATTAATAAAAAATTATTTTCTATCATATTGTGTATTTAAAATATTTGTGATACATCCATTGAGTTAATGGGCATGATAACACATCCTCAAGAGTTGAGAATTTAAGGCATGTGTTATCATAATTAACTCATAAACTGCTCCCAATCATAGGATCATCACGAGGATGATGATCAATCTGAAAGATTAGTGTATGATCGCTTTTTTAGGATAGATGAATTTTGAGTCTACGATATGAAAACAGTGGAGCAAGAGTACGAGTACTTGTTGAGAATAAGGACACCGAACGTGACCACCTCGAGTAGTCATAAGCGACCGATGCTGTAGTTATGTGTTCAATTCTTTGACTTAAGGTGCATCGATAGTTCATCTTAAGTATGTTATAGTTTGACTATACCATAACTTGGTCTCCTAGCTATTTGGAACCTTAAGGAATATATTGGTTATAGCATATTCATTATAGAAATTGGATCGCACCAATAGAGGATCTATCTACCTCGGTAGATAAGGAGTAGTCTTATGATGATCATGAGAATGAGTCCTTAAGCCCATAAACATGGCAGTGTGAAAATAATATAAAAAAAATTTTATTAGGATTTCACATTAGATGTGAATCGAGTGATTTATTCATATGATAGGTGTTAGGTCTGACGAGTTCACCTTGACCTTGACCCTATTGGGGCTCATGATAGAATAACCTAATCACACAGGTAACTGCACCAAGAGGTTTATATTTGGCTCTGATGGGTTGCCACCACATACTGCTATGTGTCACTAGTAGATTTTGAGATCAATTAGAATTATCTTGATGATTGATGATTCTAATTAGGTGAATCAGAAAAGTTCTAGTCCATCGAAAGATATTTCAATGATGTTGATGATGGAGATCATGATATATCCCATTACCATATAAAACTAAACCTAACTGGATCAAACGAATAATGATTTAAGTCTAGATATCATCAATTGGGCCAATCTAGTTCAATTGATTTGGATTAGATTCAATCAGGTTCAAGAAAATCATGCTAGCACATGATTGGACCTAACTTTCTCCTTCTATCATCTTTCTAGTTTGTCTTAATGGAGTCAAATTAGATTTAGCTCATCCAAAAACCCTGTATGGGTTTGTCCTGGTCTAACTAGAGCTTGTCCTGGTTAGATCAAAGGTTGTCTTGATCAGATTAGGGCTTGTTCTGAAGAGTTCAGGGCTTGTCTTAATCCCACGCAAGGGGCATCAAGACAAGGGTCGTTTGACCCAATCTTTGCAAGAAAGAAAGGAGGAGGCATGTGGCCCCTAGAGTTTATCTGGGCGCACATGTCCCTAAGTAATTTCATGATGAAAAGAAGGGTGCACGCCCCCCTTTTTGCATGCACCCTTAGTGGATATTGGTGGAGGTAGCTTGAATGGTTGAAACACCTAGGAGAGAGAGTCCCAAGAGCATACATTTTATTCGAATAATGTGCTTCCCCTTTTATTCTAATTTTGTATGATAAAATATAGAATAAAAATAAAATATGGTGTGGAACTCCATGGAGAGTCCTTCTGTATGTTAACTTTGATCCATTCTGTTGGTGCGGAAAATTACGGACACCAAAATTAGTTGGAGTTGAGGAAGATGAGGTCACCATCGTGACCTACAAAACAAGTCTAAACCGAAGGTGGGGTGGCTCCGGCAAGACCCTCCGATGGTCAAATTAGTTCTCTATCCACAGAAATAGAGCACTCAAAAAATTTTAACAAAGCTTTTAGCATAGAGAGAAATATATCTGCAGGGTCCCTTATATATGCGGAGCTTGTAACAAACTAATGGTAACAACCATAACTGTCTAGTAGTAGAACGTTCGAGGCCACGTGGAGTTTGTTATGGAGGATGTATTATCACTTGTCACGACTTGCAAGCATTTAAGATCCACTTGTTGGGGTTCAACCATTGATCGGAGACTTTAGTTTATGTGATTAGCTTGTAATCAGTCAAGGTTTGTTGGGGCAATGTCTTGTGACTTCAAGAAGTTCAAAAGCATCCTAGATTGTATGCAGATAGGGGCCGCCCTAAATTGAGGCCTGAGATATTGTGTTCCCTCCTTCATAAAGCAATTATCGTGGATCAGTGAGTTGATGAGGTCCATTCGTATGGCTTCAATTGATAGGTGTTTGAGAGGTCTGTGTTTTGTTGTGGGAAGCTCATTATAAAAGATATTTGAGTGGGGGCTTCGGCTAAAGGAAGCATGACTAGATAGAGTGCGTCCGGAGTAAGTCCGACCGGAAGGAACGCAATCGAAGAAGTCCAAAAGGAGCACGACTAAGGGAATCGAGCTTGAAGGAGTCTAGAAGGAGCACGACTAGAGGAATCCAGCTTGGGGGAGTCTTGAAGGAGTGCGACTAGATGAATCTAGCTCGAAGGAGTTCAGAAGGCATGCAACTAGTGGAATCCAGCTCGGAGGAGTCTGGAAGGGATGTGACTAGAGGAATCCGATTTAAAGAATTTTGGAAGGAGCACGACTGGAGGAATCCAGCTTGGGGGAGTTTGGAAGGAGTGCGACTGAAGAAATCCGGCTTGGAGGAGTTTGGAAGGAGTGCGACTGGAGGAATCCATTTGGACAAGTTTGGATGGCATGCGACTATTTTCAATGTTCAAGATCATCTATCCAAGCTTCATCGCACCCATGACAAATTATGTGGCCTGGACTCATTGTTTAGAGGATTGGCGAGTTCCTTCAAGATGGGAATCAGCATTTAAGGACTTCGATAGGGGTCATTTTACCCCCAACACTAGTCCCCCTACTCCCATGTTTAGATTTCCAGTGAAGAAAGTATAGAAAAATTACTGCAATCGAAGTCCTTTTTTTGGATTTCCATGCTTGTTGGATGGAGAATTTTGGCATCTACTGCACTAGCACCGAAGCTTCTTCAATTTGAGGTAACCTAAAAAGATGATTTTTTGAAACTCCCATCGAAGCTCTGCCCAAGGTACGGTGAAATTAAGGTTTTGTTAGCCTTCAGCTTCTTGCCATGATGAGTGGGACATGTGTCAAATGGAGATCGATAGGAGAAGACCTATAATCATAACCACCTCGGGCCTTTCGGGATATTTAAGCCCACCTTCCTCCTTCTGGACTTCATTTCACCCAAAATCTTCTCCTTCTTCCTCTGGTTTTCTTCTTTCTTCCGCTCGAGAGTTTTGACTACTTCTATCATTTTCTCTAGTTCCAAGCATCTTCCCACTTGATTTTCATCATGCTCGTCATCTCCCTGCTCTTCCCAATCGATTTAGGTTAGTTTCAAAAACCCCTTTTTTTATTATTCTTGCATCTTTTGCATCTTGCCTATTTGGTTTCTTCATAGAGGATTTGTGCCTCATTTTGCTTGATTTTTGGAGGTTTTTTAAAGCTTAGTTTGATCCAAATATCTTCAAAAACTTCTTGGTCTGTCAATTCTAGGAGTCTATCCGATCCAGCCTTCAAAAATCCGAACCCTAGTGAGGAGGCTGAACTTAGAAATATGCCCCATCCGACCTTTGTACCTAGCACCATTCCTTGTTCCTTATCCTCAGATGACCTTTTTTTAATTAGGATCCAATACGGGGTCCCTCTCGAATACGAACTCAAACTCCGTGGACCAAGTGACCAAGCTTGTTCCCCTACTCCATGCCATTTTTATTTGTACTTAGAGGCCTTTCATGCCGACTAAGACTTCCTCTCCTGCCTTTTGTGACAGTCCTTTTCCATTTCTTGAATATCTCCCTCGCTTCTATAGTGCCAAACTCATTTAGGTTTATAATCAGGTTCATCTCTCTTTACCTCTCTGCCGAAGTTCGTCCAACCATTTTTCTATTCTGGAATTACTATACCTTCAAGCGCCATCCTTCTATGAAATATTGGTGGTACTTATCCTTCCAGTTTAGTAAAAAAGAGTTGTTGAAAGGTACCCCTTCCTCTATCCATAACAGGAAGGAGAAGTTCTTCTTCGTGTCTTATCCAACTCTAATGTTAGGTCTTTCTCCCTAGGGTCTTCTTAGAGAGTCAATTCACCGAGCTCCTAGCTTAGATAGGGGCAACCTTGACTCTATCAATAAGCTCAAGAATTATCGAGCTCCTCTCCTACCCGAACTTCTGAAAGATCAAACTTTGTTCAATATGGATTTGAGTCCCCTCGACCCTACTGGTATATTTTCACATTTTGTGAACTTTCATGGGGTTTCGCTTGTATATGTTTTTAATTGTGATCTCTTCTTTGTTATAGAGATGGATGCCCAAGCAGTTGAGATGCTCATCAGGGAACTTTAGTCCCACAAGATGAAAGAGAAAGCATCAAATGACAGTTCGAAGAGGGCAAAGATCAACATTCTGAGTTCCACTGCTCTCACCAATGCTACCGCTGCCTCTGAGGCCATCGAGAGCATCAAAGTTGCCCCCGTCGCCGAGGTTGGTGCCATTGATGGAGTTTTAGCACCTCCCACATCCTCGAACCTTCTTGTCAAAGACCGAGCTCCGGAGCTTTCTACTAAAAAAGAAAGGGAGAGGAAAAGAAGAAGAAGAGGAAGAAATCGACCGTCGTGAAGATATTGCATAAGGTTCATCCCGGTCAGTCTAATGAGGATAGTGATGATTTGGAAGAGGATCCCTTTAGCAATCCGGACATCATATGGGATTTGGTCGACAAGTTTACTCTACCCGAGGTGGTAGACCGAATGGTCGTTCTCGAATACCCGTAGCTCACTTGGGATTCCCTTGGAACCTTTCTTCAAGTAATCATCTTGTTACCTCTCCTTTCTCTTTTCTCTTCTTATGCATGCATGACTCGATTTATTCTTTTTAGTTGGGTCACCAACTACTCACTCACACTAGAACGGTGAACCATTTGAAGTCGAAAGCATTGAAGGCTCGGGAGAACCTCCAAGCCAAAGTTAACCACCTTTCGGAGGAGAAGACTGCCAAGATTGATCTCCTCGTGAAGGAGAAGGTGGCCGAACTCGGAGGTCTTCAAGAGGTGCTCAAGAAGGAAGAACTCACTTCAACGGGGTTAAAGGCTGCTTTGGCTTTGGAGGAGGAGAGGAGGAAGAAGGCTAAGGCCAAGATCACCAAGCTGAAGGATCAAAGTTCAAGATAGATCTCGGAGGTGAAGATTTAGGTAGTGGAGAAGTTCAAGGTTTTCTCTAAAATGAGGGACCTGAATGTTACATTTAGCTAGGAGGCCTTCTAAAAGAGATTTGAGCTCTACGAGGATCAAGTGGTTGGCAAATTTTTTGAGCTCGATCTTAGTTTCTTATATGGAAAAGTTCTTGTGGAAGTGGCAAATCCATCTGCTGTCACAGCCGACCTTTCATTCATTGACCCTACTTCTATCGTACCTCCAACCTCGTCCGTCCCCTCCACCGTCGAGGAGCCTGCACTGACTGGAGCTGCATTGGACTTTGTCATCCCTCTAGAGGTCGACTTTCCACATGTTGAGCCAGCTTCCACCACGTCTCCAACTTCGTCCACTCCCTCCGCTATCGAGAAGCCTATCCCAACTGAGGCCGCACCAGACTCTGCCATCCCTTCGAAGGTCTGAGACCTTCCATTTTATATTTTTCTTCTTCATTTATTTTTTTCTTGTACTTAAAAAATATTTTAATCAATGAAATCAAGTTTATTTTTATAGCAAATTTCTTTCTTTCACAAAAATTTGCATTGTGATGCCTTCATGCTTCAAGTGCAGTCTCATGTCGAAGCCTACACCTTATCTCAGGGTGTTCTACTAAAAGCTCATGCAAAAAACATAAGAAGGAAGTTTCATCATTTGAAGAAGAAGTTAAGAAAGGCTGAAGACGAACTTCAAAGATTGAGAAAAAGTCATTCAAAGGCCATAATTGAAGTTACCCGCCTTCAAAATCTGCATAAGAAGGATTCCATAAGCTTCATAAATCAGAAGCAAGTTCTAACTGAAGAGCTAGAGCAAGTGAAGAAGCTCGGTAGTGAGAAGGCATGGACCTTGACGTCCAAGGTCATCTCTCTTGAAGTTAAGCTCAACGCGGCAAGAGAGAAAATTCAGCTATTGGAATGGAGCTCACCATGGTCTTCTGATAAGGCATGATATGGTTGGGATTGATCAAAAAGATTTTTTGAGCTTCAAAAATAACTTCACGATACCGAGGCTTGGCACCATAATTATAGATTAGACTGGACGGAGAAAATGTCTAGACTCGAATGTGAGCTTAAGGTGGCCAAAGATGAGGTGACTCATCTTCAGAAGTGATTAGCCGATAGTTAGTGGGCTGGTGCAAGCAGAGAATCAGAGCAGATCGCTTCCTTGAGGAAGACCATGGATGACATTTTTTAGATAGTTGGGAAAGAAAAGGCCAAAGTACAGTGGCTGAAGATTCAACTAACTTACGAGCAACAAGCTATTAAAGATGCAGAGGCTGAGTCAGCAATCCTGAGAAGATAGTTGCAAGAGTCTAAGGATCATTGCCATCGAGCTGAGAAGTTATTTAGGGATTGCCCGTTGAAGAAGGAACTAGAAGAAGAAGTGGTTAACTTGAAGCAATCTCTCATGATGGTTGGGGTTGGAAACCCAAAGTTTGAAGAATCCGGGCCCTCTTAGGACTTCATCCTTTTTTTCTTTTATTTTTGTAACTAGTCTTGCTTTACCAACCTCCCTATGTTATGAATTCTGATTTCTAATGAAATAAATTTTCCTTTAGTTGTTCTTCCATACTACTTGAGCTTAATTCTATTGGTTCTTCATTTTCTTTGCTTTATCTGTTAAAAAGATGTCTTTCTCCTATCTTAAATAATTAAGGATCTTCATCCATATTAGAATGTGATCCTTCTCCTATTCTTGAAATAGTTGATCTTTATCTTTGTTAGGATGAGATCCTCCTCCTGTCCCTAATAAGGTCATTAGGGCATGAAAGGGCCATTGAAAAGGCCTCTCCCATCCTCCTATCTCATATAACCAAAGATCTTCATCCATGTCAGGATGAGATCCTCTTTCTATTTTTGATGTAGTTGGCCTTTTGTTTCTCTTAGGACAAGATCCACCTCCTATCCCTAACAAGGCCATTAGGGCACGAATGGGCCATTGAAAGGGCCTCTACCCTCCTCCTGTCTTATATAACTAGAGGTCTTCCTCCATGTTAGGATGAGGTCCTCCTCCCGTTTCTGACATGGTTGGCCTTTATTTTTGTTAGGACAAGGTCCTCCTCCTATCCCTAATAAGACCATTAGGACACGAATGGGCTATTGAAAGGGCCTCTCCCCTTCTCCTATCTTATATAACCCGAGGTCTTCCTCCATGTCAGGACGAGGTCCTTCTCTTGATCCTAACATAGTTGACCTTTATTTTTGTTAGGATGAGGTCCTCCTCCTATCCCTAACAAGGCCATTGGGACACGAATGGGCCATTGAAAGGGCCTTTTCCCTCCTCCGTTCTTATATAACTAGAGGTCATCATCCATGTCAGGATGAGGTCCTCCTCCTGTTCCTGACATGGTTGGTCTCGTTTAGTGATGAAGTTCAAAAAGTCATTTCTTGTCATCACAATTTTACACCACTGATAAAGATGTTAAAGTAAAGAAAATTTATTGAGATAGAATCATTAATAGTACATTCATAGGTTCTCTGAGTTCTAGGATCATGGAGGATCAATTCCTCCAAGCTCTTTTAGATAATAAGTATCGGGCCAGATGATTTCCTTGACTGGGGTGAGCTTCCCTTGATTTTGAGGTTGTGAGATGGCCACTTGCCAAAGCACCAAGTCTCCCATTTTGAATGCTTTGCCTCTAATCCTAAAATTGTAGTAGCGGGCTACTTTCTACTTATAGACCGCCATCCGAATTTGAGCCTCTTCTTACTTTTCTACCAACAAGTCAAGGTTAGTCCTGAGGTCCTATGAGTTGCATTATTCATTGAAGGCGACTGAAGGAAAAACCTATTTTACCGATATAGGATCATTCAGATCTGATTGGATCTGAAGGAATATTTCAAAAAAAAATTCTAAAATCCTAATCAGATTTGAAACTTCTTAGATTTGATCATAGAGATCTAATATTAAAGGTTAAAAATAAAATTAAATCAGATTTAATTTCATGTACCTAATTTGATAATCTAATTATCCTATGGTGATCCTATTAATTCCTAAGGTTCTGGAAGGAGCCATGAACGTGCCTGACCTCTACCAGTATCCACTTAGACAAGATTTGAACATCTTCTCCTCATGAATCTTTCTTCCAAAAATCAAATCTAGATCTGATTTGAAAAGCTTTCAAAATGACTTCTGAGGATAGCCTGCTCGTCTCACGAACACCGTCGCGTAGATGCTGAATCTTATTTCAAAAATCTTAGACCTTCAACTCAGATTTATGCCTAACCTTTTAGGAATGTAGAAGAGAGGGAGAGAAAAGATAGAGGGGGTGTGGATATTAGAGGAAAGGCTCCTTTGGATGTGGAAAAAATAAATTATGTTTAGGCAATTTCATGAGAAGAGTTCTTATACTAGACATAGTGCCATAAAGAGTTCCTTTTTGATCAAAAACCTTATTAATTTGACCATTGGGACTCATGAAACTGATCTCCATGAAAAACCCCAGATCTTATCTAGTTTTGATGCCAAAAATCCATCAAGAAGGTGGTGACACAAAAGGATAAGGAAGAGTCCATGTGCATCTAGGACTCTTCCTTCAAGAGTTTGATCCAAATCAAACTCTATCAAAACCTAGCCTAGGCACCTCAAAAAATCATGAAAATTTGCACACCCAAAGTATAACTTGTGCCCTATCACATAACCAAAAATTAGAGAAAAATAATTTTTAAAGAATTTTCTAAAAGTCTCTAATCATGTGACCCTCAATTCTCTCAATTGGGTCAACTATTGACCCTAGTCCAATTGCACTAGGAATGAATTCAATTTTCATAATTAATCTGATCTAGACTTATTTCAGTCAGATGAAAATAAACTCATTCAAGATATAGGAATGAGTCAAATCAAATTTGACTCAGTTGTGATGAATTAGAAAGATTATAGAAGGAGAAAGTCGGCTCAATCATGTGCTAGCACAATTACTTTGAACCTGATTGGATATAATCCAAATCAATCAAACTAGGTTTGCTCAATTGATGACATCTAGACCAAAATCCTTATTTGTGTGATCTAGTTAGGTTCAATTTCATATGGTAATGAGATATGTCATGATCTCCAACATCGATATCATTGAAACATCTTTTAATGGACTAGAACTTTTTTGATTCATACAATTAGAATGATTGACCATCAAAATCATTCTAATTGCCCCCAAAATCCACCAATGATACCTAGCAGTATATGGTGGCAATCCATCAGAACTAAAAGTGAATCTCTTAGTGCATCTATCTGTGTGATTGGGTTCTTCTATCTTGAGTCTCGATAGGATTAGGGTTAAGGTGAACTCGTCAAACCCAATATTCGTCATATAAATTAATCATTCGATTTGAGTCCTATGTGAAATCCTTTATACAAACTCTTTCTATCATCTTCACTCTACCATGGCCATGGGTATATTGACTCAATTCTCATGATCATCATAGGGCTCCTCCTCATCTACCGAGGTAGATAGATCCCTTATTGGTGCAATCCAATTCCTATAATGAACATACTATAGCCAACATATACCTCAGAGCTTCGAATGGCTAGGAGATCGAGTTATGATGTAGTCAAACTACAACACTCTCAAGATAAATTGCCAATGCACCTTAGGTCAAAGAACCAGACACACTACTGCAACATCGAGCCAGTCATCAACGAGAAGGTAGACTTTCTTATGAATGCTCGAGGTGGTCATGCTCAGTACCATCATTCTCTAATGAGTATCTGTACTCTTGCTTCGGTGTCTCCACACCATATACTCAAGACTCCTCTACTTAAATAAAGTGATCGTACACCAACCTTCCAGATCAATCACCATCCTCATGATGATCCTATGGTTGGAAGTAGTTTATGAGTTAATTATAAAAATTCATGTCTTAAATTTTCAACTCTTTGAAAATATGAATTGTCATTACCATTAACTCAAAGAATGTATTACATACACTTTAAATACACACTATGATAGAAAATAATCTTTTTATTAATTTATAGTCAAAATTATAAATTTTTTCTTAGAAGTGTATTACAAGTGTTAGCCAATCTGGCTTCTAGAGCACACATCTAACAAACTTCCACTTGACCTAAAGTCAATTGGCTATAAATCTAAGTCTCATCTTCTCAAGGTGGGCTTCGATCTTCTACTGGCCTAAAGGCTTTATTAGTGGATCTTCCACATTGTCTGTAGAGTCGACTCTTTTTACCTCGACGTAACTTCTAGAGGTAATCGCAAATGAGATGGAATCGCTGCTCGATGTGCTTGAATTTCTGGTGAGACCTCGGCTCCTTAGCTTGGGCTATGGTGCCATTATTGTTGCAGTATAGAGGGACAACATCTGATGGCATCACTCCAAGTTCTGCAGTGAACTTCTTGTATCAAAATGCCTCCTTTGCAGCTTTCTATGTAGCGATGTACTTTGCTTTCATAGTGGAATCTGTTATCACAGTCTGCTTAGAATTCTTTCAGTTGATAGCACCACCATTACATACAAATAGACTATTAAATGTCGACATTGGATCATCTATATCAGACATAAAATCTGAGTCTGTATAACCCTAGACCTGGAGTTCTCCATTACCAAAAATCAAGAACATATCCTTAGTCCTTCTCAAGTACTTAAGGATACATTTCACAAAGTCCAGTACTCTTCATCTGGATTCAACTAATATCTACTCGTGACACTCATAACATGGACGATTCAGATCATGTACATAGCATGGCGTACATGAGGCTCCCTATTTTCAAAGCATAAGGGATCTTGCTCATGCGTTCAATCTCCTCAGGTGTGTTGGGATGCATCTTCTTGGAGAGATGAATGCCATGTTTGAAGGGCACCAATCTCCTCTTGGAGTTTTCCATGCTAAACTTCTTTAGTACCTCCTCTATGTACATCCTCTATGAGAGACCCAGCATCATATTCGGTCTATCCCTACAGACCTTAATTTCTAGAATAAATGATACTTCTCCTAGGTCTTTCATAGAGAAGTCTTTTGATAACCACATTTTAACTATGGTCAATATGAAAATATCATTTCCAATAAAGAAGATGTCAACTACGCATAGTACGAGGTAGACAACAGCGCTTCCATTGACCTTTTTGAATACACACGGTTCCTCCTTATTCTTGATGAATCCAAATGATTTGATCACATCATTGAAACAAGCATTCCAGCTCCGAGATGCTTGCTTAAGTTCATAGATGAACCTTTGCAGCTTGCAAACCTTATGATCAGCATCACTAGATGTGAAATATAGGGGCTATTTTATATGGATATCTTCCTCAAAATATCCATTTAAGAAGACCGTTTTCATATCCATCTGCCATATTTCATAATTGAAATAGGCTGCAATAGCAAGTAATGTTTGGATGGATTTTAGCATGGCTACTGGCGAGAAGGTATCCTGATAGTCAATGCCTTCATGCTGACTATACCCTTTCGCCACTAACCTAGCCTTGAATGTCTCCATATTTCCATCTACCTATCTTTCTCTTGTAGATCCATTTATACTTAATAGGTTCTATACCTTCAGGTGGATCTACCAAGATCCAGACTTGGTTCGAGCGTATTGAGTCAATCTCTGACTTCATTGCCTCTAACCATTTCTTAGAGTCGATATCTAATATCACCTCATCATAGATTTTGGGATCATCACCATGAACCCCATTTTTCATGAGGAATATTTCTTCTATGTCCTCTAAAATAGTACCTAAGTACCTTTCAGGAGGATGAAAAATTCTTTCTGATTTACGAATGTGGAGAAGGTAGTGATTGGACTGGCTCAATCTGATTGGATTTCATAGGGTCCTTAGCTCGTTGCTCTTAGGAGACTTTCTCCTCAAGCCTAATCTGCCTTTCGATGCCACCATCTTGAATAAACTATTTTTTAAGAAAGATGGCATATCGACTCACAATCATATTATGGTCTTTTGAAATGTAAAAATAATATCCTAATGACTCTTTAGGATATCCTATGAACCGAGATTTAAAAGACCTATACTCTAACTTATCCACCTATTATCTCTTGACATGAGTCGAACATTCCTAAATTCTGAGGTGACTCAGATTTGATTTCTTACCATGCCATATATCATACGGTGTGGTAGGAATAATTTTAGAGGAAACCCTATTCAGTAAATATATAATGATCATTAGACTATGTCCCCAAAGAAACTCAGAGAGGTCCGTGAAGCTCATTATAGATCGGACTATATCTAATAAGGTTCGATTTTTTCATTCTAAAATCTCGTTGGATTGAGGTATTTCAGGTAGAGTCCATTAAGAAACTATGCCATTTTGCTTAAGATAGTCTAGGAATTTCCAACTAAGGTATTCACCTCCTCAATCTGATCGAAGAACCTTAATAGATTTTCTAATTTATTTTTCTACTTCATATCTGAATTCTTTGAACTTTTCAAAAGCTTCAGATTTATGTCGCATCAAATATACATATCCATACCGAGATAAATCATCGGTAAAGATGATGAAGTAGACATAGTTGCCTCTAGCTGGCACATCAAATGGGCCACACACATCAATATGTATTAGGGCAAGTAGTTCTATGGCCCTTTTCCCATGTTCTATAAAAGAGAGCTTGGTCATTTTGCCATGAAGGCATGATTCATAAATTGGATATGACTAGGAAGTCAACGGACTCAATAGCTCGGATTTCTTCAATTTGTTAATCCTGTCTTCTGCTATATGACCTAGCCTAAGGTGCGACAGATACCTATTATTTAGACTATCCCTAGGTCATTTTGATCCCATGGCATTTATGTTTTGCTTGATATTGAAAATAGAAATATCAATATGTAATTGATAGAGATCATTATAAGGAAATCACTTGCAATTTTATTTTTTTCATAAAGAATATTACAATGGTCCTTAAGAAAACTAATTACATAGCCTTCCTATGCTAAACATAAAATAGAAATCAAATTTCTACTTGCTGCAGGCACATAAAAATAGTCTCTAAGAATTAAATCTAATCCTAATGGTAATCATAGAGGATAGGTTCCTATGGCCACTATAGCAACACTAGCTCCATTCCCAATGCGTAGGATCATCTCACCATCTCTCAACCTCCTACTATCCTCAAGACCCTGCATAGAAGTGCATAAGTGAGCACTAGAACTAGAGTCAAGCATCCAACTAGATGCAGAAAAAATCATAAGGTTAAATTCTATAATGAGCATACCTCCAGAAGGACCTGCCTTCTTTTTGTTCTTCAGGCTGGCCAGGTACAAGGGGCAGTTTTGCTTCCAATGATCGTCTATGTTGCAATAAAAATATTTTTCTTTATCAGCGGTCTTCTTCTTTGACTCTGCCTTCTTCTTCTTCCCACCATCCACCTTCTACTTCTTCACAAACTTCTTCTTTCCAAAAGACTTTCTCTTGGAAGAAGTCTGCTCCACAGCAAGTACTGAGCCTTTAGAACTTTTCATAGAAAGCTCAATAGTAACCAGTATATTTATAAGTTCTGTCAGAGTATTATGTAGTTTATACATATGGTAGTTTATGATGAACTACCCATATGCATCATTCAAGGATTGTAGAATTATATCAATCTACAAATTCTTGTCCAACTTGACACCGAGCTTTGCAAGCTCTTCTAAGTCCTTGATCATCATCAAACAATGATCTTGGATCGACTGTCCATCATGTATTTGAGCCTTATAAAGTCTTCTAGTGATTTGATATTTGGCTACACGACTTTGTTCACCAAACAACTCTTGTAGGTGAGCCAACATTTGATGGCTAGTCTTAATGTCTTCATATTGGTGCTGGAGCTCATATGACATCGAGCCTAATATGTAAAACCTAGCTTTGTTATCATCATCCATCCACTTCTCTAGAGATGCTCTCTGATCAGCGGATGGATGGATTGGAAAAGTAGGAGGATCCTGTTCCAACACATGAGTCAACTTCTCAGAACCCAAAATAATTTTGAAGTTCTGGAGCTAATCCTTGAAGTTGGGTCCGGTCAGTCTATGGGTGTCCAGGATATGGGCTAATAGGTTGGATGCAGATATTTTCCTGTAGGAAGTCAAAGTTTCTAGTTAGATTTTGTAATTAGACTTAATCACTTTATTTAAAAATTTTATTTTTTAAATAAATTAGGCTCTCACTATTTTCTTGGATTCCTACACTCCCTAGGTAGTGATGCGAAAATCTTCACGATCAATAAATTTTTAGTGGTTGGTGTGATCCCACCGACTGGCTCACCACCTCACCTAATAGTTATTGGTGATGGATCAACCAATGAGTGGATAACTCTTATCCAATGGTTCTCTAATCATGATGCACCTAATCCAGGTCTCTAATTCATGAATCTCATCGTGTCCAAAATATTGATCCACTCCTTAGTTAAGTCAGACCCACCATTTGCATGAATTGGATTTCTGATTGGGTCCCTCATCATTTTCAAAATATTGAGCCCAACCCAACCTCCAACCCATAGCATCCAATGCCTAATAAACATGGATGCATCTTTTTAGTGCAACTGAACCACTATAACCAGTCTAGAATAATCAACTCCAAAAAGGGCCCGCACATCTACAACGATGGAAGACCAATTGATTTAATCTTTTCTTAGGAAGATTCAATTTAGGTCTCTTAGACTTGACTCAGTTATAACGGTTATGACAAGCCTAGTGGCATGGGTTAGCTCAAACTGTTAGCCACCTCAAATCAGAACTGGATTGACATAAATGGCTAGGTAAGTGAGACTGGTAGAAGGGATATGCCATTAACTCAATAAGAACGTATTCAAATCAAGTAGCTACCAATTAAAAATCAATCAATCGTATCTGCCAAACTTATCTTAGACACTAAATTATCGAATCAGAACCAATTGGGTTAGCCTACAATCCAAGCTCGATCTATAGAGCCAAATTAGGTGTTAATTGGATCGATCACATGTGGCTGTGAGTTGACGTTGACCCAGACTTACAAATATTGGGCTGGTTAATTCTAAGCACTCTTGATCCCACCTAACTAATTCTTGATTTGATTTGATCAACCGCTAGACCTAATTGAGCTACCCAAGCCCGAATCCAATTTTATGAAAATATCTTAGATCTAAAAATTCTCAATTTTAGATCTAATTAGTTTCATTATCTTAATTCTTAATTAAGTTTGGATTCATAAATAAAAAATATGTATCAAAATCCTAGGATTTCAAGATCTAGGATTTTATAGAAAATAAGTTCTAATTTTTGATTAAGGACGAATGCGTAGCACCCCTACATGCCATAAGAACACCTCATCGAATGAGAGGAGAGGGTCTTTAAATCCTACTTTGTTCTTATGATCGAACAGCCAAGAGGAACATCTTAATTAGAAATATAATTAAAACTATAAAACTAGTTAGATCTAGATGATATATCACATATATAATTAATGATCTAACGAATACATGCTTTGCATACATCTCATGTATCATCATTAAATTAAACATGCATATTTTTTAGATCTAAAATATTATATATAACATCTAAAAAATAGATTTAAATTTGATCTTACCAAAATAAAACTATTCTAGATAATTTGTAGAACTATTCTATAACTAGTCTAAATATGCATCTTCTCATATGACATATGAATAAATAAAAAATTAAAAACTTTATTTTCTATTTTTTAGATATGATTATAATAATTTAATATAAAAAAATAAAAATTAAAAGATCTAAAATTATATTTTATCAAATTAATAACATGATTATACAAGATACACATAGAACTATTCTATTCCCAATCTAACCATGCATCTCATACATATTAGATCTAAATGATTTAATTTTAATTTTTTAATTTTAGATCTAATCACATTTAAAAATTAGATTCGAAGAACTGCAACCTAGCTCTGATACCAGTTGAAGAAAAAACTAATTTATGCCAAAAACTTTTTACGCTAACTGCTGAATCTTATGCCAAAAATCTTGGACCTTCAACTCAGATTTGTGCCTAACTTTTTAGACATGTATAAGAGAGGGAGAGAGAGGATAGAGGGGGTATGGATATTAGAGGAAAGCCTTCTTTGAGTGTGGAAAAAATAAATTACTTTTAAGTAATTTCATGAGAAGAGTTCTTATACTAGATATAGTACCATAAAGAGTCCCTTTTTGATCAAAAACCTTATTAATTCAACCATTGGGACTCCTGAACCTGATCTTCATGAAAAACCCCAGATCTCATCTAGTTTTGATGCCAAAAATCCATCTAGAAGGTGGCAGCATGAAAGGATAAAGAAGAGTCCATGTGCGTCTAGGACTCTTCCCTCAAGAGTTTGATCCAAATCAAACTCTATTAAAACCTAGTCTAAGCACCTCCAAAAATCACAAAATTTTTCACACCAAAAGTATAACTCCTTCCCTATCACATAGCCAAAAAGTAGAACAAAAAAATTTTTAGAGAATTTTGTAAAATTCTCTGATCATGTGACCCTTAATTCTCTCAATTGGGTCAACTATTAACCCTAGTCTAATTAAACTAGGAATGAATTTAATTTTCATAACTAATCTAATCTGAACTTATTTCAGTTAGATAAAAATAAACTCATTCAAGATACAGGAATGAGTTAAATCAAATTTGACTCGATTATGATGAATCAAAAAGATTACAGAAGTAGAAAGTCAGGCTCAATCGTGCGCTAGCACGATTACCTTGAAACTGATTGGATCTAATCCAAATCAATCAAACTAGGTTAGCTCAATTGATGACATCAAGACCCAAACTCTTGTTTGTATGATCTAGTTAGGTTCAATTTCATATGATAATGAGATATATCATGATCTCCATCATCGACATCATCGAAATACCTTTCGATAGACTAAAACTTTTCTTATTCATATAATTAGAATGATCGATCATCAAAATCTACTAGTAACACCTAGCAATATATGGTGGCAACCCATCAAAATTGAAAGTGAACCTCTCAGTGCAGCTACCTGTGTGATTGGATTCTTTAATCTTGAGCCCCAACAGGATTAGGGTTAAGGTGAACTTGTCAAACCCAATATCCATCATATGAATTAATCATTCAATTTGAGTCCTATATGAAATCCTTTATAGAAACTCCTTCTATCATCTTCACTCTGCCATGGCCATGGGCTTATGAACTCGATTCTCATGATCATCATAGGGCTACTCATCTACCGAGATAGATAGATTCCTTATTAGTGCAATCCAATTCCTACAATGAACGTGCTATAGCCAACATACATCTCAGGATTTTGAATGACTAGGAGATCGAGTTATGGTATAGTCAAACTACAACACCCTTAAGGTAAATTATCGATGCACCTCAGGTCAAAGAACCAGACACACTACTACAACATTGAGCCAGTCATTGGTGAGAAGGTTGACTTCCTTATGAATGCTTGAGGTGGTCAAGCTCAGTGCCCTCATTCTCTAATGAGTATCTGTACTCTCGCTTCGGTATCTCCACATCATAGACTTAAGACTCATCTACTCAAAGAAAGCGATCGTACACCAACCTTCTAGATTAATCACCATCTTTGTGATGATCCTACGGTTGAGAGTAGTTTATGAGTTAATTATGAAAATTCATGTCTTAAATTTTTAACTCTTTGAAAATATGAATTGTCATTACCATTAACTCAAAGGATTTATCACATACATTTTAAATACACACTATGATAGAAAATAATTTTTTTATTAATTTATAGTAAAAATTATAAAATTATCCTTACAAGTGTATTACAAGTGTTAGCCAATCTGGCTTCTAGGACACACATCTAACAGCCACAACCCATGTTGATGATAGTTTGAGCTCTATCGGAAGGACTGCTTCGATTTCAAAGGCTAAGACAAATAGAGTCTTCCCACTCTATAATCTTTGGATAGTTTGGTATGCCCAAAGTATATGATAGAGTTCGTCTACCCAAGTTTCCTTCGCTCTTTTGAGTTTTGCTTTAATACCTTATAGAAGGATTATGTTGGTTACCTCGGTCTTGTCGTTTGCCTATGAATGGGCTACTGATGTAAAATTATGAAAGATATTTAAGTCTTCATAGAACTAGGCAAATTTTGTTCCAGTAAACTATCACCCATTATCTATTATAAGGATCCGAGGTGGGCCGAATCTATAAATAATTGACTTTCAGATGAAGTCTTATACCTTTGCTTCGATGATTTTTGCCTGGGGTTCGGCCTCCACCCATTTTGTGAAGTAATCAATTGCCACCAAGAGAAACTTTCGCTGTCCGAATGCCATGAAAAAGAGCTCGAGTATGTCCATTCCTCATTGTGCAAATGGCCATGGAGCACTCAGAAGGGTAAGCTCAGAGGCTAGTTGTCATTGAATATTTGCATTCCTTTGACATCGATCACATTTTTTGACATACTCTATAGTATCATGGTACATTGTCGACCAATACTAGCCCTGCCAAAGTAATTTATGAGATAGGGATCTATCCCCAAGATGACTTTCGTAGATTTCTTCATGTACTTTTCATAATGCAAAATTGGCCTTAGAAGGTCGGAGATATTTCAAGAGTGGTAAAGAATATGATCTTTTATATAACTTTCCTTCATATAAAACATACCGGGAGGCTTGGTTTTTAAGTTTTCGAGCTTCTTTTGGATCATAAGGAAGAACTCCATCCTTGAATAAGCAACTAGCAGGTCGATCCAGCT
Organism: Cocos nucifera; assembly: GCA_006176705.1. Classification (NCBI taxonomy): domain Eukaryota; kingdom Viridiplantae; phylum Streptophyta; class Magnoliopsida; order Arecales; family Arecaceae; genus Cocos; species Cocos nucifera. The sequence goes on along the minus strand of QRFJ01005057.1, from coordinate 70,455 downwards.
GGACTCATGGTCGACCTGCATTACAGACCAGCTCTTTCGAACTTGGGCATTTTAGAACTTTAAAGAAGACCTCTTTAGGCAGTTCAATTGGAGCCAATGTGGCCAATTTAGAGAGAAGATCTGTCCTAGCATTTTCTACTCTCGGAGTCTACCTGATGTCAAAATTGCTAAAGATAGAAGTAAGATTCTTCACTTTCTCGAGATACTTCATCATGCTTTCCTTCCTAGCTTCATAATTATCGCTAACTTGTTCCACTACCAATTAGGAGTCATTGTAAGCTTGGAGCCAATCTACTTCTAGTTCTTTGGCTATTCTTAATTCCATGATCAGAGCTTCATATTCTGTCCCATTGTTTGTTGCAGCAAACTTAAAACACAGCACATATTTGGCAATAACTCTATCTAGATTAACCAAGATCAGCCCAGCACTTGTGCCTGAACCATTGGATGAATTGTCCATATACAGCATCTAGAAGCCTTCAAGGAGATTTGCTTTTTCTTTAGAAGAGCTTGGTTGCAACCATGGAATACTGATTTTGTTCTGCTCCAGTTTGATCTCATCCGAAATAGTATATTCTACTATAAAATCTATCAATATTTGAGCCTTAATTGACAGTCGAGACTGAAAGTTGATGTCAAACTCTGTAAGCTCAATTATCCATTTTGCAATTCTTTCAAAGGCATCTATTCGATAAAGAACTATTTTGATTGGTTGATCAGTAAGGAGAGTTATAGTATGCCCTTGAAAGTAAGGTTGGAGTCTCCGGGCTATAATCAGTAGAGCATAAGTTAGTTTTTCAAACTTAGTATATGTGGTCTCAGCATCCCTTAGGACCTAGCTTAGATAGTAGATCGATCGCTAAACTTTTGCTTCTTCTTTAACTAAGACCACTACAAGAGCCACTGGGGAGACCATCGGTATAAAAATAGTTCTTCTCCAGGTTCAGGCTTTGCTAATGGGGGAGGTGAGCCAATGTAGTTCTTGAGTTCTTCAAATGCTTGTTGACATTCGACGGTCCAACAGAAGTTCTTTGACTGTTTGAGAACTTGAAAGAAAGACATGCATCATTTAGTCGACCTTGAGATGAAGTGGTTAAGAGCTATTACCTTTCCTATTAGGCATTGAACTTTCTTTATTAATTTTGGGGTAGTCATCTCTTGAATTGCCTAAATCTTCTTCGGATTTGCTTTGATTCCACACCTCGACACCATGAATCCCAAAAACATTTTTGAAGTCACGTCGAAGGCTCACTTGATCGAGTTCAACTTTATCTTGTATCTTTGAAGAGCATTGAAGGTCTCCTTAAGGTTGGCTATATAATTTATTGAAGTTTGGCTCTTGACAAGCATGTCATCTACATAAACCTCCATGTTGCGGTCGATCTACTCCTTGAAGATCTTATTCATCAGGCACTGGTAGGTTGCTCCTACATTTTTCAGTCCAAAAGGCATAATCCTGTAATAATAGAGACCACGGTCAGTAATAAAAGTAGTGTTCTCCTCATCTTCCAGTGCCATCTAGATTTGGTTATAGCCGAAGAAGGTATCCATAAAAGTGAGAAGTTCATGGCCTAAAGTTGCATCCATCAGTTAATCAATTATGGGTAGGGGGTGACTATCTTTTTGGTAGGCCTTATTTAACCTTTTAAAATCTATGCACATTCTCCACCTACCATTTGCCTTCTTAACAAAGACTACATTGGAGACCCAGTTCGGATAAAAGACTTCTCGAATGAACCCAGCTTTGAGGAGCTTGTTGACTTCTTCTATAATTGTCTTCTGTCTCTTCGGAGCATAGCCATGCATTTTTTCTTTCACCAACCGATATTTGGGATTAACGGCCAGGTGATGTTCCATGACTTCAGCATCTATTCTAGGCATGTCTATGGAAACCCAAGCAAAGATATCTGCATTTCTCTATAGGAAGTCAATGAGCTGCTTTCATACCTCTTCTTCCAGATTGGAGCTGATCTACATCGCGTACTCTTTGTTTCCATCATTCAAAGGGATTGAGACAAGATCTTCCATGGGTTCCCCCCATTCTTTAATAAGGTCATCCCAAACATCTAGCCCATCAACTGGACAAGGGTGTAATTGTTCGTCTCTTTGTAAAGCAATTGAGTAGCAATACCTTGCCAGAGCTTGATCTTCTCTAACTTCTCCAATCCCATAACTTGTTAAAAACTTTATTTTTTGCTAATAAGTCGACACCACCATCTGAAGTGCATTTTTGCCAGGCTGACTGAGAATTGCATTGTAAGCAAATGGAGCTTTCATCACTAAAAAATCCACCTGAGCCCTAGATTGCCTTGGGTATCATCCTACAGCCATAGTTAATCTTATTATCCCTTCAACTGGCACAACATCATCAGTGAAGCCTACCAATGGGAAATTTATTGGTCTTAATCGATTATTAGGTATAGATATTTTAGAAAAATCATCACAAAATAAGATATCGATAAAGCTTCCATTATCAATAAGAATGCGGTGTATATCATAGTCAGTAATGTTTAAAGAAACTAGAACCACATCATTATGGGAAAATTGAATCCCTTGTGCATCTTCTTCAGTGAAGGCAATGGGTTCTTCAATTTTCTATCTCTTAGCCAGTTCTATCGATCCACCGATTTTTTCTAGTTGAAGTCCTCCAGAGATGGTGTTGATGATGCCAAGGGATAATCGATCTTCTTGTTGCTTCTCTCTCCTTGGTAGTTTTGGCAGCGGTGGTGCCCTTGATCGATCTTCTCTTGCTTCAGGCTGGCATCGAAGGAATCAGCCAAGCCGACCTCGCTTAATAAGCTCCTCAATCTCATCTTGAAGCTAGATATATTCTTCAGTATCATGACCGTGGTCATAATGGCAGAGGTAGTATTTGCTAGGATTGTGCTTGCTAGGGTGAGTGCGCATCCTTTTAGGCCTCAATAGCTACTTCTTGATCTCCATCAACACCTGGGTTTTGGGAGGATTGAGGAGGGCATAGTTGTAGAATCTTCTCGAGGGAGAGTTTTGCCATGCCCTTCTATCAGGGCATTTTTGTCAACAAGCTCGGGGAGGGGTCCGTGCTTGTTTGCACTCAAGAGGAGTTCGAGAGCACGGTCGAGCTTTGCTTAACTTCTCTTCAGTTATAGGCTTGCTAATTTCTTCTACACGCCGCTCTCCTATGGCTTCATCATCCTTGGCCTTGAAGGCCTCTTCTGCTCAAGCATAGCCATCAGCTTAGGCCAACATATCAGCAAAATTTTTGGGGTACTTCTTCTTCAGGAAGAATAGTAGGTCATTCTTCTAAAGGCCACCTTTTAGTATGGCCATGATGAAAGATTGATCCAAGATATGAACTTTCAGGGCAGCAGCATTGAAGCGACTGACATAAGCTTGGATGGACTTCCCTTCTTGTTGCTTGATGTTGATGAAAGAGTCTGAGCCATGCCTTGGGCGTTGACTGCTTATGAAATGAGTCATAAATTAATGGCTCATTTAGTCAAAGAGGAAGATCATACCTGGCTTAAAAGCCAAGTACCAATTTCATGCTACTTCCTTTAGAGTAGATGGGAAAGCTCAATACAAGATGGCATCGGATGCGCCATGAAGCAGCATCATTGTTTGAAAGGCCTTCAGATAGTCGATCGAATCAACAATCCCATTGTAGCTTTCGAATTAAGGGAGCTTAAAGTTTAGTGGGACAAGCTCTTGCATGATTCGTTGGGAGAAAGGGGGTCCGTGCAGATATCATTGCCATGGGTGGGGGGACCTGACAGAGTTTCTCGATCCATCGATTCATTTCTTGTAGCTTTTGATCCAAAAGATCCTCTCGACCATGGATCTCCAGGATCTTCTAGTAGAGTGGAGGCAGAGATCCTCTAAAGGTGGAGTCATGATCAGAGCAAGGGCTCTCCATGCTCTGCTTCCTCTTTTTAGGGGTCACTAGATGATTAGCCCAGGTGGGTCATCCAATCATCGGGTTCTATACTCCGATGAGGCTCTCTCTGACTGAACTAATGTCGGGTGCTGTTGCATAGCTTGTACTACCTCGATGAGACCTCTAACCTATTGGACCAATAGGTTGAGCTACTCCATGTCCACCATTGCCGCTGGTGGAGGAGCCTATGGTGTCAAAGATGAAGTTAGAGCAAGCGAATCTAGATGGGATCTAGTCATGGAGGTAGCAGATCATCTCGTTGATGCCTTCTTAGGAGGCATCCCATAGAGATGATTGGAGAAGAAGAAGGAGATGCTGAGATGAAATTCCACCAAGCACTTCTTTAAGAACAAGGGATCAAGCGAACCCTTCCTCTAGCGTCAATTCTATTGTTGTAGAAAACTATGGATGCCAAAATTAGTTGGAGTTAGTAAGACAAGGTCACTAACATGACCTACAAAATAAGTCCAAATTGGAGGTGGGGTGGCTCCAGCAAGACCCTCCGATGGTCAAGCTAATTCTCTATTCATAGAAATAGAACACTAAAAAATTTTAGTAGAGCTTTTAGCATAGAAAGAAATGTATCTGGAGGGTCCCTTATATAGATGGAGCTTATAACAAACTGATGGTGATAGCCATAACTGTCTGGTAGTGGGCCATTCAGGTTCACGTGGAGTTTGTTACGAGGGATGTGTTGTCACTTGTCGTGACTTGCAAGCGATTGAGATCCATTTATTGGGGTTTGGTTGTTGATTGGAGACTTTGGTTTATGCGATGAGCTTGTAATCGGTCGAGATTTGCTGGGGCAATGTCTTGTGACTTCAAGAAGCTCGGAAGCATCCTGGATCATACGCAGATAGGGGCCCCACAAAATTGAGTCCTGAGATATTGTGTTCCCTCCTTCGTGATGCAATTATCGTGGATCAACGATTTGACAAGGTCCTTTTGTATGGCTTCAATTGATGGTGTTTGGGAGGTCCGTGTTTGGTTGGGAGAAGCTCATTATAGAGGATATTTGAGTGGAGGGACTTTGGCTGAAGGAAGCACGACTGGATGAGTGCATCCAGAGTAAGTCCAACTGGAAGAAACACAATCGAAGGAGCCCGAAAGGAGCCCGACTAGGGAAATTCGGCTTGAAGGAGTGCGGAAGGAGCGCGACTAGAGGAATCCAACTTGAAGGATTCTGAAAGAAGCATGACTGGAGGAATCTATCTTGGGGGAGTCCGAATGGAGTATGACGGGATGAATCCAGCTTGGAGGAGCCTGAAAGGCATGCGACTAGAGGAATCCAATTTGGAGAAGTCTAAAAGGAGCATGACTAGAGGAATCCAACTTAGAGGAGTCCAGAAGGAGTGCAACTAGAGCAATCCAACTTGGATGAGTCCGAAAGGCATGCAACTGAAGGAATCTAGTTTGGAGAAGTCCGAATGGCATGCGACTATTTTCAATGTTCAAGATCATCTGTCCGAGCTTCACCACGCCCATGATAAATTCTCCAACCTGGACTCATCATTTAGAGGATCGACGAGTTCCTTCAAGATGGGAATCGATAGTTAAGGACTTCAGCAGGGGTCATTTTACCCCCAACACATTCAAAGTTAGATGCTATAAGTGTTCCTCTGACCTGAGATCACCACGGTACTTGCAAGCAACTCACTATACTTTGGTGTCGGACAATCTATTTTTCTAATATAGGTTCAGAAGGTTTCTGGATACAGTCAAGTACTTATAAAGTTGGTGTGTGAGTCAAGATGGAATTGACCACTCCTGATTAGCTTCAGAAAGAGAATGTCTCGTTGTGTTTCAATTTAGCAAAGCCTAGGCCTGGGTAATCCTCATGAGAAGTTATGGGATTTGCAAAATTTTAAGATACAATAGAGATAACTTATATGAGTGTTGACAGTAGACTCAAAGTTTTCTTGAGTATTATTAGTCATAGAGGTAAATTATACGATAACCATGGGTCAGGGTTCTAAGAATGTTGCTTTGCATACATTCGATCTAATCAGATGTCGGGAACCATTGCTAGATGGCTACTTCGATTGGCATAGAAATTGGCTCCTATGCTATCGGCTTAGGTTCAAACCTATAGGGTCACACACATTAGAGGTTGTAACTTAATCAAATGGTTAATTGATGATTGAGAATCATTCTATGGTAAAACATTCAATGCGATTGATGTTTGACCTAATGCAAGTGTTGCAGGATGATCGATTAGCAATTAGATTGCTAATTAGGTCAATTTGATTGAGCAATCGAGCTGAGATCAATTTTAATTGAATTAGATTTAATTAGATTTAGTTTGGACTTAATTGGATTAAGTCTAATTGATTTATTGGATAAGCCAATTGCAAAGAATAACAAGTCCTTGTCAGACTAGGATTTGAGTGCACCTAATTTCTAATTGAGTTAAGATTTAAATTAGATTTAAATATGGTTTGAACCTAACTTAATTAGTTTTCTAGTTGGACTAGAATCATCCATAATTAAGCTTGCACTAATTATATTTTAATTAGATTAAAAATTAGTTTGACCTAGTCAATACATGAGAATCCTAGTTAGACTAGGATTCCTTGTTTCCTTCCTTGCGCAAATAATCTCCAATGCCCACTTAATTTTGTTTCTAGATTTTTTCTATGATTTTTGTGCCTAATATTGATTTTTCATGCCCCATATCTAGTTTAATTTAAATCAAATATGATTTGGTTCATTATGGAAAGTGGTTTGCGTTTATTTCTATTTGAATGAGTCCCAATTGACCAAAACACCTCCTCCCTATTTGTTCCATGCTTTCCAGACCATTTATTATTTTTTGTGCCTATTTTTTAGGGATTTTTCATGTTTTTTACCTTCATTTGGTCATTGGCATTAGGTTGTTCATGCAAAAAATAAGGAGGGTGGCATCCAAGAGTTGGACGCCATCAAGACTCCTTGGAAGACTAGGTTTTGACCTAGTCTTCCTAATAAATAGGGTGCCTCCTATTTTTTTGGGTGAACATGATATCCTTGAGTTCCTCCACAAAAATTCAAGAGAAAGAGGAGGAGGAGGCATGGGAAATTTAGCGGCCAAGTTTCTTGGAGGAGATTCTTCAATTAAGACATCAAAAGTTGATGTCTTGTAGAGACAAAGGTAAGAGAAGATTATCTTCTCTTATAGTTTTCTTTCAAGTTTTTTTCTTTCTAATTTTACATAATTTTTATGTGATAAAAGTCTGAAAGAAAGAGGTAGAGAGCATGGTGGATCAATGCTCCAAGGAGTTGGGGCATGGTGTTTTGATTTGCACTTGATTTGATCTTGTCTTGATGAGAGAAGAAGAAGAGAAGGTCTTCTCTTAGGATTTCTTTGAGAACCATTCTTCTTCATCTTTTGTCAGGTTTTTATCATCAGTAAAATCATAGAGAGAGAGGCCTATAGAGTATGAAAAATGATTGAGGAGAAGGTCTCCTCTTATCCTGGCATGGGGATGCATTCAGGACATCAAAGGTTAATATGCTGAAAGAGAAGATCTATCTTCTCTTAGGATAGTTTTTTGTACATTTTATTTTCTAATTTTTTGAAGATCCAAGAATTAGATTTCTTCCTCAATTCTCCATGTATTCTTCATCTCTTGGAGGGTCCAAGAGATTTGAAGAATATCTATTTGATTAACCATCAGAAGGGATCCGCAAGAAGCTAGCACTTCGAGCAGATCTTCATTCGTCGAACCTCTGATTTTATTACAGCCTCGTGTAAATCACCTATAGAGGCTGGATGCGTGTGCAGCTCTAAAGACAACTATGAAAGTCAACCATGAAATTCTCGACCTATGCAAAGGTAAGAGATTTGATCTCTTCTCTCACCTAGATGCGATCTAGATTTTAGATCTAGAATCATTCTAGATCTAGGATATTGATTTGATCAATACCAAATCTTTTATTTTTTGATTTGAAATATAATATGACATGTTATAGATCCTAGTTGTAAGGTTTAGTAATTTGATTATATGCATTTGTAGATTAAAAGGTTTAATTTATAACTTCTACTATGTTACATTTCAAAAAAGTTTTAAAATTCATGCATGAAATCCTGCATATTTTCTATTAGTGGTATCAGAGAATCTAGATTCATTTATAACATGATCATATTTGTATTAAATTAAATCTAAAAAATAAAACTCTAAAGATCATACATACTGCTATAAGATTGTCCTGCTGTAAGGTTTATCCCTTATAGTGGAGAAATTGTCCTAGTATGTGCTGATCTATTCTTAAATCATGAATAAGTTAGATATGATCTAAATAACTTCATGATTTATTTTTTAATTTTAAATCTAAAATTAAATAGATGTTAGATCTATTTTAGATTATTTAGATTAGATCTAAATAATATTGGGTTGGACATACTGATTATAAGGTTGTCCTACTGTAAGGTTTATCCCTTATAGAGGAGAGGTTGTCCTAATATGTGCTAATCCGAATAACCTAAATCATAAATATATTAGATAAGATCTAAAATAATTTATAATTTATTTTTAGATTTTAAATCTAATTTTAAATAGTTTATGATCTGATCCATATGATGTATTTTATATTTAGATCTAGATCCTCTTATTGCATATTTTGATATGTAATTTTATTTTGAATCTAGAATGTATATCATATATTTATTTTATAGAATTTAAATTAAGAACTAACTTTCTGTGAAATCCAAGATTCAAAATCCTAGGATATGATCGAAATATTAAAACAAATCAGATCTAAAACCATATATTGAATATGATTCAATATAAATTTTTTACAATTTGAAAATATTTCAAATGATTAAATCAAAAATTAGTTTTGAGGTTTCATAAACCCAACTCATAAGTTTTGAACTTACTTGAGAATTAAATGATTGTTTAGGATCTAGGTTTGTGATTTAAGGATTCTAAGATAATTTCATAAAACATGGATTAAAGGATAATGGGTTAGCTTTGATCAGGTCCTTAACTGAATTACACCTAGGGTTAGATTAAATATAGATTAAGTTAAAAAATTGATCAAATCTAATTAATAGTTAATTAAGATTAGATTATTTCTATAGATTACTTTAATAGTTATAGTTGATCAAAGTCCATACATCTAACAAATAGAAACTGATCGTGGTTCAGTGGTCGATCCTGAGTCTTTAGGCAGACCAAATCAAAATTAATAAATCGATTGATATCTAAGATAAGTCTGACATTCCAGATCGGTAGATTTTAATTGGCAGCCCGCTTACTTAGCTATTTCTATTGGTGTCTAAGGCAAGCCTTGGCAAACCCTCCCACCAATCTCACTTACCTAGCTAATATGGTTAATCAGGTCTTGATTAGGTTGCTCATTTATTCATGCTAACCCATGTCACATAGAAAATTAGTGAAATCGATTTTATTTAGTGAGACTGATCTAGGTGCCCATGGATCGATATTGATCCTAGTCCTCATAAAAGACTTGAGAAGTCAGTGGAAGGACTTGACTTGGTGAAGTCAATGGGAGCAAATTGATCCATGTCCTTTCTATCCTTAAATCATAAATAATTTTAAATCCTCTAAAATTACTAGATTCTTAAAATGATAAAGTTATGAAGATAATGGAGTCATAGCCTTCCATTAAGTTGGATGATAATGGGTCTATTAACTCAATAATCATTGAAGGCCCAAAGGCCTGGTGCTTATTGACTAATGAAATTATCATTCATAATATGATAACCTGGAAGTATCTCTCTAATGGTGGTTAGGTTGGCCAACCAAAATTGGGCCTAATCATTCGTTGGTTAGATGCACCAAGTATAGTCATGTTAATGGTTGGACCTAATTGGATCCTTATAGTGGAGGCCAAAGCCTACTGATTAGATTTTTGGGGCAAAATTATATTACTAAAAATTATTTAAAGAAATAATTAATTATGAACCTATGCTTAGATATACATGGGTTGGCCAACCAAAGTTGGGCTCGTGTGTAGTCTATAAAGATTCTAGTACCTACTAAAAAATTAAAGTAATTCTCCGAATTGGACGTAGAGGCTACCAATTTAAATAAAATAGTGGAACAATCTTAAGACTAAAGTCCAAGTCTCTAGGCTTAATATAATTCATATACTTAGGTCTATGTTCTCTTTTCTTATAGAATAAGGCTAAATCCTAATTGCTCAAATCACTGTTAGACAGTAATGACTTATGGGATCGAACTTTGATAATTAGTATCGAAAGTGGAATTTGGTTCAGCAGTACAAATGGATTTGTATTGGGGCTTCTAAGCTCAGTCAAAATAATTAGTCCAAAATTGATACAAATCAGGCATAGTGCTTCTACTATAAGAAGCTGGATCATAGGAAGAAGAATTGCCTTACTTTTCTTGATCATAACAGGCTGCATAAGAGAAAGAAGTAAGAGTTTCTCATTAAGGATGTTAAATGATAACACCTTAAATTTTTTTTATGTGTAATTTACTACCTGGGTATTAGATACCAGTGGTCTTATGCAATTTATTGCAAAAACTATTGAAAAGTGAAATGTTTGAAAAATGGTGAGAAATATCTAAACGTTAGGGATGGAAGTTTTTTTCCAATCCTAGCTTTAGAAATTGTCAAGCTTATTTTTAAAAGATGGCATTTTGAGTGATTGTCACCATTGTCCATTGTTTATGATAAATGTGATCTCTATTGGCCTTTTGGTCAGAGATGGTTATCATTTATCAATAAAAAAGATTGTTATGATATTATTATGAATAATATTATAATAATACATAGATAATAAAATAATATTTAATATCTATGTAGTTTATTAAGTGTAATGTACATGTTTAATAAACATCCTAGTTAGATTATGTCATGGATGTCTATTTTTGGCATTATAGGCTTAGTCATCTTGATAAGAATAGGATAAACGGGTTAGCTTAAAAGAAAAATCTTGATATCAATGATTGTGAATCATTGATAACCTGTGAGTCTTATCTTCTTGGGAAGATGACAAAGTCATCTTTTACTAAAAAAGATGAAGGAGCTAATAAAGTTCTAGGTCTTATACATAGTGATATATATGGACCTATGAACTTAAGTGCCAAAAGAAGATATTAAAATTTCATTATAGATGACCTATCCTGGCATGGGTGCATTTGGCTTGAATCATTTGAAATGTTCAAATGATTCAATAATAAAATAGAAAAATAAACTACAAATGGTATTGGAACTCTTCGATCAAATCGAAGAAGCGAATACTTATCCAGTGAGTTTGTGACATATCTAGGAGAGAATAGGATTCTCTCTCAGTGGATTTTTTTTTAGAACACAATGTATCTAAAACATGAGGTTGAACTTTGCTAGACATCGTTCAATCCATGATAGGGTTCACTTGTCTGCCTGTTTTAAGGTTATGTTGTTATGACTACTTATTTTACTCTGAAAATATATCAAATAAATTTGCTGTAAATCTCCATATGGGATATGGATCGAGCATAGATCTAGACTCTCTCACCTTCAAGTTTGGAGTTGATCGACCTATGTTAAAGGTTTGCACAATGATAAACTTAGATCTTGGTCCAATAGGTATTTGAGGGTTATTAATTCTACCATGCTGAAGAACATAAGATGTTCATCAGCAGAAGGGCATTCCTTTTGGAAAGGAGTTCCTTAGAGAAGGAACTGATGCCTATCAAATTGAACTTGAAAATTTTGACTAGTAGAAAATGAATCGACATAATCTAGTAAATCTACAGATCAAATCCAGAATCTATTAAAGTAGCACCTTTAAGAAGATCCGATAAAGTACCGCATTAGCTAAATAGATACTTTAGTATCTAGATCTGAGATGGCAATCCTATTAAGCTCGATGAGAATAATGATCCGATCACCTATAGGGATGCAATGTAGTGGTCTGACTCTGAGAAGTGGCTTGGAGTCACATAATCCAAATTGATGTCTATGAAAATTAATAGTGTATGGACACTAGATGACTCATCTGAAGGGATAAAATCCATTAGGTGTGAATGAATTTTCAAAAGGAATAGAGTAGCACAGATGGGAAGGGAAAGACCTGTAAAACCCATTTGGCTATTATCTCAGTTTTGAAACATACATTTTGAACATATGTCTTTGTTATGAACAAAGATAAATCCTGCATATGTAAGTGGGCAAAATATTCTGTAGTGTTATTCCTTGTGTTGTCTGTGGATGAAATTCTCTTAATCGAAAATGGCATTCCAGCATTGCAAGAAATAAAGATTTGGCTGGCATCTAAGTTTTTTGATGTTCAAAATCAGATATGGTGTACTTACTAATGTAGTGAGTAGATACCAGTTTGATCTAAGTATGAACCACTAAAAGATTGTATGGACAATCCCCAAGTATTTGAAAAATACTAAGATCCAGTGACTTAAATATGGAAATACTGACTTAAAACATGTGGATGTTTTAATTTCAGTCAGAACAAGATGACAATAAAATAATGTTGGGTCATACCATAATTATAGGAGCAATCTACTGCAAAAATTCTAAGTAGGATACTATAGCCTATTCTATTAATGATGTAGAGTACATCATAGCATACGATGCTGCCATGTAAGCCGTGAAGTTGCTAAGATTCATTAGTAGGTTGGGAGTGGCATCCTCCATCGATGGTCCAGTCTTATCATAGCACTGGAGCCATAGCTCAGGCTAAAGAACCGAAAGACCAGCATATTCTGCATCGCTATCACCTTTAATTTTAGATCAAGATGACATCGATCTTTAGAAAATCGATGAAAAAGAAGAACTTGACTGACCCATTTGCTAAGATTGCGAAACTAAGAAGTTCTACGAACTCAAGTGGAAAATAGGATATTTGATATCATTTTGATTGTCTTTAGTCCAAGTGGGAGTTGTTAGGAAATATATCCTAATGCCAATCATCTAAGTGGTAGATGATAGGAATTAGTATATCAATTATCTAATGATAATAGTTATTCAGCTAGTTCATCATAAAAGTTTTATCTTTCTTAAATGAACTCCTAAATTATGATGAAGTAAGAATCATAATCAATCAATAAAGAAAGATTTATTGGATGGTTCTTAAATTATTCACGATCAAATGATAAGTTATTAATAAGGATGATAACTTATCAAGCATAGATCGCTGCATGCTATATGGTTGTCCTTGTAACCAAGTGGTGTAAAGATATTGGTATGGCATCTAGGTGAGATGTAGGAGTATATCTATACTGAACATGACTAATGTAGCACTTTACTGTCAAGAGTAGCTAGCTAAGGCTAATGGGTATAAGTGTCCCTCCGATCTAACATCACCACGGTGACTTATAAGCAACTTACTGTACTTTGATGTCGGACTACTTGTATTTTTAATATAGATCTGGAAGATTTTTGGATACAGTCAAGTACTTATGAAGTTGATGTGTGAGTTAAGATGGGATTGACCACTCCTGACTAGTTTCAGGAAGAGAATGTCTCATTGTGTTTCAATTTAGCAAAGCCTAGGCCTGGGTAACCCTCGTGAGGAGTCATGGAATTTGCAAAATTTTGAGATACAATAGAGATGACTTATATGAGTGTTGACAGCATACTCAAAGTTGTCTTGAGCATTATTAATCATAGGAATGAATTATATGATAACCATGGGCTAGGATTCTAAGAATGTTGCTTTGCATACATTCGATCTATCTGGACGTCGGAAACCATTGCTAGATGGTTACTTCGATTGGTACAGAAATTGATTCCTATACTACCGACTTAGGCTCAAACCTATAGGGTCACACACATTAGAGATTGTAACTTAATCAAATGGTTAATCGATGATTGAGAATCATTCTGAGGTCAAACATTCAATGCAATTGATGTTTGACCTAATGTAAGTGTTGCAAGAGGATTGATTAGCAATTAGATTGATAATTAACTCAATTTGATTGAGCAATCAGGCTGAGATCAAGTATAATTAAATTAGATTCAATTAAAATTAGTTTAGACTTAATTAGATTAAGTTTAATTGATTTATTGGATAAGCCAATTGCAAGAAAGAACAAGTTCTTGTTAGACTAGGATTTGAGTACACCTAATTTCTAATTGAGTTAAAATTTAAATTAGATTTAAATATGGTTTGAACCTAACTAAGTTAGTTTTCTAGTTAGACTAGGATAATCTATAATTAGGCTTGCACTAATCATATTTTAAATGGATTAAAAATTGGTTTGACCTAGTTAATACATGAGAATCCTAGTTACACTAGGATTCCTTATTTCCTTCCTTGTGCAAATAATCTCCAACACCCACTTAATTTTATTTTTAGATTTTTTCTATGATTTCCATACCTAAGATTGATTTTCCATGCCCCATATCTAGTTTAATTTCTATGTTTCCTTCCTTGTTTCCTTCCAAGGAGTTGGGGCATGGTATTTTGATTTGCACTTGATTTGATCTTGTCTTGATGAGAGAAGAAGAAGAGAAGAAGGTCTTCTCTTAGGGTTTCTTTGAGAACCCTTCTTCTTAATCTTTTATAAGGTTTTTATCATCAGTAAAATTAGAGAGAGAGAGGCCTATAGAGTATGAACAATGATCAAGAGGAAGGTCTCCTCTTGTCCTAGCATGGGGATGCATTCAGGACATCAAAGGTTAATGTGCTAAAAGAGAAGATCTGTTTTCTCTTTGGATAGTTTTTTGTACATTTTATTTTTTGATTTTTAGGAGATCCAACAATTAGATTTCTCCCTCAATCCTCCATGTATTCTTCATCTCTTGGAGGATCCAAGAGATCTGAAGAATACCTATTTGATTAACCATCAGGAGAGATCTACAAGAAGCTAGCACTTCGAGCGGATCTTCATACGACGAACCTTCAATTTTGTTGCAATCTCGTGTGAATCACCTGTAGAGGTCGGATGCATCTGCGGCACCAAAGGCAACTATGAAAGTCAACCACAAAGTTCTCGACCCACATAAAGATAAGAGATCTGATCTCTTCTCTCACCTAGATGCGATCTAGGTTTTAGATCTAGAATTATTCTAGGTCTAGGGTATTAATTTGATCAATACCAAATCTTTTATTTTCTGATTTAAAATGCAATATGACATGTTATAGGTCCTATTTTTAGGGTTTAATAATTTGATTACATGCATTTGTAGATTAAATAGTTTAATTTACAACTTTTGTTACTTTACATTTCAAAAAAATTTTGAAATTCATGCATGAAATTCTACATATTTTCTATCAATGCTTAGGAAGTTGGATGGTTATCCATTTAAAAGAGTTTGAATAGGTCAAAATAGTTTGAAATAATTCAAACTCCCTTGAAGAGAAATTATCTGCACCTACTCCACATTATCCAAATAATGTGGCACCATCTTTTCTCCCATTTTGTGCAACAAAATGAGAGAAAATTTCTGATGTTGCCATGGAGGCTATGGGAGAGTCCTTCTACTTATTGGCTTTGACCCATTCAAATTCCAAAAGTCCTAGAACTCTAGGTTTGTCTATAAATAGACGACCAGGCCAAAGGGTTTGACCATCAGTTCCACCCAAGCCCAAGCTCTATCTCCCTCTCTCCTCCATGCCTCCTCTCCCTCCGCTTCTCCCTCTTCTCCACACCCAAGAGTTGTGTTGATTCTAGATTGATTTTAATGATAACAAAAGCATTTGAGTATAGATTGTTAATTTACTAACATTGTTTATGCGGATGTATAGTTATAAAATTCAAGAGCTCACAAACTCCAAGTGTTTTCATTCATCTAAATTAAGACTCATCACTCAAGATTTTAGAAAAGATACTTTAAGGTTGATACATCTTTCAAGAGGTTTTAATGAAGGATAAAGCAAGATAAAAAGGCAAGTCCAACCTATAAAGTAAATTAGAGAAGAAAATATCACAAACAGTATTTGGCATGCATGGCATGCAAACTGGGCCGACCTAGTCTCAATGGAAGCAAAAGATAGAAAAGACATAAAGCAAGATTTTTCATGATTCAGAAGACTGAGCTGACCTAATGACAACTAGGCCGACCCAATCAGAAAGGTAGCCATCCCAATCTCACAAGATAGTAAAAGATAGAAATAAAAATTTTGGGATCATTGAGATTGAGCTGATCCAGCTGAAAACTGAGCCAACCTAGCTTGGACTGAGTTGACCCAGTCAAAAACTGAGCCAGTCTGGTGCCTATAATGGCTAGTTTCTAGTTTTGCAGCTTTTCACGCTACACATCTCCCAATAGCTATTTTCAGTCTTTCAATGGCTAGATCACTTCCAAAAGCTCTTCTAGCTAACTTGTAATAGTAGAAAACCTCAAGAATACTTAAAAAAAATATTTGAGACAAGAAAGACAACTTTTGAACTTGTAAAGAGAGCATCCAAGCAGATTTTCAGTGTATTTAAGTGTGTGAGCAATATAGTAAAAAGAAAGGAGTGATATTTAGACATACCTTTGTGCTTCCAACATCCTCACTCTGAGAGAAGTTAGGCCATTGCTATCAAAGATCATCTACTACTTTCCTCAAGCATTTAAAGAGAAGAAATCAAGCCAACAAGCCAAGCTCCCCAAAATTTTTTTTTTAAGCTTCAAAGAGTTTATTTTTATTTTTGTTTATTCTATTTTTTTTATTTCAAGTTTCTTGGGGTGAGAAATTTGGGTTAGTCCAAGCCTAGAGTTGGACGTTGTATGGTTTGATTAGTGAGCTAAAGTTAAAATTAATCGAGATTGATTGTTAGCCTGGGAAAATAATCATTATATGATTATGGTTGGTGAGCCAAGGTCAAAACCAACTGAGTTGGATTATGAATCCAAGTAAAACAATCAGACTATAATCACACTAAGTGATTATAGTTAAATTTCTAAGTGGTTTACTTAGAAAGTGGACGTAGGTATGGATTTTAATGCCAAACCACTATAAAACTATTATGTTTGTGATTGTGTACTCTTGTTCTATTACTTTCATTCACTACACATTACATAGCTTGTTTCATTTAAGCATATAACTAGTTTAATTTGCTCATATCTCAAGCTTAAATTTTAAATATTCAATTCATCCCACCTCTTGGATAGCCATCATTAGGCAACAAGTGGTATCAGAGTAGGTGCTCTAATATTAGTTGTTGATCAAACTATCAAAGAGCTAAAGATTAAATGGCAACCCCGATTGAGACTCCATTGGTTGAGGGGCAATCAACCAATAGACCCCCGCTATTCTAACTATACCTATTGTAAAGCACGAATGAGGACATTCATCTAAGCACAAGATTATGACATGTGGAATATCATAATGTTAGGCCCTCACACACCTACAATCATGATTGATGGAGTGTCCATCCCAAAACCTAAAAAGGATTGGGATGAACATGATAAGAAGAAAGCTCAGCTTAACGCCAAAGCAATGAATATTTTATATGGTGCTTTGGATGCTAATGAGTTCAATAGAATATCAACATATTCATCCGCTAAAGAAATTTGAAATAAACTTGAAGTCAGCTATGAGGGTACTAATCAAGTAAAGGAAACAAAGATAAATATATTGGTACTAAGTATGAGTTATTTAAAATGGAACCATATGAAAATATCACTAAAATGTTCACTAGATTCACTGATATTCTAAATGGTTTGAAAAGTCTTGAAAGAGATTATACTAATAGTGATGTTATGTGCAAAATTCTTAGGTCTTTGCCAAAGAATTGGGAGCCAAAGGTGACTACCATTCAAGAGGTGAAAGTCTTAAATACTCTTGCATTATAGGAGTTAATTGGATCACTCATGATTCATGAGCTAAACATGAATCAAGAAAAAGAAGAGAAAGTGAAGAAAAAGAAGAGCATAGCACTCAAAGCTACTGTCATGTATGAAGAGGAAAGTGATTCCGAAGAAGACTTGGAGGATGATGAAAAAATGACACTAATTATCAGAAGGTTCAAGAAATTCATGAAAAGAAGGAAGAAGTTTGAACCAAGAAGAAGAAATTTCAGCAAGGGCGAAGGTAGCAAAGAAAAAGAAAGAGAAAAAGGAGAAGGATCAAATTATTTGTTATGAGTGTAAGAAGTCCGAACATTTTTTAATAGACTATCCATTGTTGAAGAAGAGCTCAAAAAAATCAAGGAAGAAAGTGTTAAAGCAACATGGAGCAATGATGAAGATTCATCTTCAAGTGAAGAAGAATATCCAAGAGAGGAAAAAGCCAATCTTTCTCTTATAGCATTGGAAGATGAGGTAAACCAAGATGATTAAATTTCTATATTTACATTTGAGGAATTGTATGAAGCTTCTAATGATTTACTTTCTGATTTTAAAAAGCTATCTCATAAGAATAAAGAACTAAGGAAAGAAAATCAATCCTTAAAAATAGATAAAATTCAAATAGAAAAAAATATGAAGAAAATTCAAAGCAATCTAAATGAATCAAACGAAAAGATTGAATCCTTACAAGATGAAGTGTTAAGATTAAGATCCATAATAGATAGATATATGCTAGCTCTAAAAATCTACAAATAATAATTGAAAATCAAAAGATGGTCTTCGATAAAGCTGATATAGGGTATGATTCATCAAGAAAGCAAAAATTATTAAAGAATGTATATGCAAAATCTCAAAATTATGATAAAAATATTATATATTAAAAATATAATAAAATTAGACATAAATTTATTGAATGCAAAATCTTTAATTCAAGCAAATCAAAAGTAAAATAAATTTGGATTCCAAACGGAACCATTTGTGCTAACTCCAAAGGATTCAAGTTAGCTTGGGTACCTAAGTTTACTTGATTGTTTGTGTAGGTATGCTTGGCATCCGTAAGAGTTAAAAGAAGATGGTACTTTGATAGCGGATGCTCGAGGTACATGGGAGATAAATCATAATTTATCTTTCTTGAAGCTAAAGATGGAGGTGTTGTGACATTTGGAGATAATGGTAAAGAAAAAATTATTGGTCTCGGTAATATCTTGATAACATCCTCTATTAGTATAGAAAATCTTTTATATATTGAAGGATTAATGTATAACTTACTTAGCATAAGCCAACTTTGTGATAAGGTGTTTAATGTTTCATTCAAATCAACTTATTGCATTATAACTAGTTCTTTAGATGAAAGCATTAAATTCATAGGAAAAAATATGAAAATGTTTACATTATTGATCTTGATGAACTTAAAAATGAAAATATTGAGTGTCTTGTTACTATAAATGCTAAACTAAATGAATGAAGTTGTATTTAGCATAATAGATTAGGTCATGTAAGTATGGACTCACTAGCAAGATTAATTAAACTTGATTTAGTGAAGAAATTACCTAAAATAAATTTTGAAAAGGGCAAAATTTGCAAAGCATGCCAACTTGGTAAACAAACAAAATCTTCTTTCAAATCCAAAAATATTATTTCAACTACTAGGCCCCTAGAACTACTTCATATGGATTTATTTGGATCTATTTCAACTACTAGTCTTGGATAAAAAAGATATGGCTTTGTTATAATAGATGATTTTTCAAGATATACATGGATTTTATTTTTATCACATAAAGATAATGCTTTCGATATGTTTGTTGATTTATTTAAAAAAATAATAAGAGAAAAAGAATGCAATATTTTATGTATAAGAAGTGATCATAGCACAGAATTTGAAAATCATAAATTTTAAAGTTTTTATTCTAAAAATGAAATCAATCATAATTTTTTAGCATCTAGGACACCCCAACAAAATGGGGTGGTAGAAAAAAAAATGGAACACTGATTGAAATGGCACGAACCATGCTTTATGAAAGCAACCTTCCAAAATATTTTTAGATAGAAGCTATTAACACCGCATGTTGTGTTAAATAGAGCTTTAATTAGATCAATCTTAAAGAAAACACCATATGAACTCTATAAAGAAAAGAAGCCAAATATTTCATACTTTAAAATATTTGAATGTAGATATTTCATTCTAATAAATGGTAAAGATAAACTAGAAAAGTTTGATGCAAAATTAGATGAAGGAATTTTCCTTGGATATTCATCACATAGTAGAGCATATAGAATATTTAACAAAAAAATATTGATTATGGAAGAATCCATGCATGTTATTTTTGATGAAACTAACTCTCTTAATACAAGAGAAGAGGAGCTTGATATGGATACAAAAGTTTTAGAAAGTAAAATGAAAGACATATCATTTAAAGATACTTCCTCTCAAGAAAAAGAAGATAAAGAGCAAGAGGTTGAAGAAGTAATGCCACAATCTCAAGATGGTCAAGATACATCCAACTTACCAAAGGAATGGAGGTATGATCATAATCATCCTAAGAAATTAATAATTGATGATCCATCTCATGGAGTTAAAACTAGATCATCTCTTAGGAAAGCTATGAATCACATTGCATTTGTATCTCATTTAGAACCTAAAAATATAATTGAAGCTGAAAATGATCCAAATTGGATATTAGCAATGCAAGAAGAGTTAAACCAATTTGAAAGAAATAAAGTTTGAAAATTAGTTGAAAGACCTAAAAATTTTCTTGTAATTGGTACAAAATAGGTCTTTAGAAATAAACTAAATAAGAAGGGTAATGTAATTAGAAATAAAGCTAGACTAATTGCACAAAAATACAATCAAGAAAAGGATATTGATTTTGATGAGTTCTTGCACCCATAGCTAGACTTGATGCTATTAGATTGCTCTTAGCATTTGCATACTTCATGAATTTTAAACTTTTTCAAATGGATGTGAAGAGTATATTTTTAAATGGTTTAATTGAAGAAGAAGTTTATGTAGAGCAATCTCCAAGCTTTGAAAGTCAAGATTTATCTAATCATGTATATAGACTTAAGAAAGTACTATATGGATTAAAACAAGCACCTAGGGGTTGGTATGATAGATTGAGTAAGTTCTTATTAAACAATAATTTTAAAAGAGATAATATAGATAAAACACTATTTATTTAAAGAAAATCAAGTGATCTATTAATTATCCAATTATATATTGATGATATTGTATTCGGTGCTACTAATGAGAATTTCTATAGAGAGTTGGCTAATCTCATACAATATAAGTTCGAGATGAGCATGATGGGAGAGCTCAACTTCTTCCTCGGACTCCAAATCAAGCAATCAAATGAGAAAATTTTTATCAACCAAAGTAAATACATCAAGAAAATATTAAAAAAAATTGGGATAAAGAATATCAAAAGAAGTGGCACCCCCATAAGCACAAGTTGCAAGCTTGATCAAGACCCAAAAGAAAAGGTAATAGATCCTAAACTATATCAAGGTATGATTGGATCTTTACTATATTTAACTATAAGTAGGCCAGACATAATGTTTAGTGTAAGCATGTGTGCATATTATCAATCAAATCCTAAGGAATTACATGTATTAGTAGTTAAAAGAATCTTTAAGTATCTAATAAATACTCAAGATATTAGTTTATGGTACTCTAAACAATCTTCATTAGATTTAATAGTGATTCAGATTTTGCTGATTGTTGCTTAGGTAGGAAGAGTACAAGTGGTACATGTAAATTTTTAGGAGTGAATTTGATCTCTTGGTTTAGCAAGAAATAAAACTCGGTAGCCTAGTCTATGGTGGAAGCCGAATACATTATTGCTGGGAATTGTTGTGCTCAATTATTGTGGATCAAACAACAACTAGAAGATTATGGTATTACTTATAATAATATTCCTATTCAATGTGATAATATAAGTGGCATAAATTTAACTAAAAATCCTATATTACATTCAAGAACAAAATATATAGAAGTATGACATCATTTTATTAGAGAGCATGTTCAAAGTTATGATATACTTCTTGAATATTTGCTTACTAAAAATCAAGTTGCTGATATCTTTACTAAATCCTTGAATGAAGAAAGATTTTCACAATTAGAAAATAATTAGATTTATTTGATCCAATTTGTTAAATGAATATCTTGTGATAATTGATTTTCATATGATGAAATAATTAATTTTGATATTGTTAGGGCAAACCCTCACCTGCTGAAGTCCAACAGGATGCTAAGTTTTGGGATGACCTCATCCAACGACGATAACCTTGGCTAACTTTGGCCAGTGAGGAATTCCTACTTAGCGCTAAGATTGCAGACCTCCAACTTGGACTTGTTGGCCAACCTTCCATGTTTCGATTGTCAACTTTCTCAGATAACTCTGGAATCTACAAAGTCTTATGGATTTCACCCGGATGAGCTCGAATAATGATGGTAGTCTTCTAAGCAATTAAGTGTTCGAACCTGACACAACCTGGCTTGACGACAGAGCCTCTTCTTGGACGAACTTTAGCAACCTATGAAGAGTAAGAGTCCTCTAAATTCTCGTATCGAGAATTTTGAATATGCAAGCAAAAGGGCCCTATCCCACTTTTATTAGCCCTCGGACGACCCCAATAATAGCTGAGCTTCAAAGGAACAGATGAGTTGCAAGAGTATCCTAATTGTCCACCCCTAGCGACTACTGATCGAGTTTTCTCATCAGTCAAAATCCTCTTAATTACAAGATAACCTCCTAAAAGTCAAATTTCCTATGGCATCCAGTCTACCAGACTCCTTCGACGTACACCCACTGGACTTCTCCACCAGCCTTCTTCCAGATGATCTCCTCTAGTCGCATTCCCTCTGAATGATTTCCTCCAACTAAACTCATTATAAACAAATTCGTTTTGATCAATAGGTAATCTCCTTTCGACCGACCTCCTTCCACTCGATGTTCTTCTAGTCGACCCCCTCCCAAGACAGCCTTGCTCTAGTCGATCTCCTTTCAGTCGCCCAGAGGGACCTTGTCACTCGTATGAATTTGGCTGACCACTAAATGCAAATCAACTTATACGTGGATGACCTCAAACAAGCCCAAGCCTCTCTAGAACTGTTAAGATTCGAAGCTCTTTAACTATTGAATCACAATAGACTGGTGTATCACGACAACGGACACCACCTTCCATAACAAACTCCACATGGCCTGAACGGCCCACTACCAGGCAATTACAGTTGTCACCATCAGTTTATTACAAGCTCCATCTATAAAAGGGATCCTTCAAATACATTTTATCTAAGCTTTGATTCTCCTCCTCGTTACTCTACTTTTCAATTTCTTGAGCACTCCATTTCTATTGGCTAGAAGAGCTGACTTGATCGTCGGAGGGTCTTGCTGGAGCCACCACCTCCGACTCCGAATGGAACTTTGTTTTGCAGGTCACTGACGGCGACCACTTCTTCCTCAACTCCAACTTGATCTAGCATCAACTAGATTCTACACCAATAGGATTGGCACTGGAGGAAGGTATCCTGAGCCCTTATTCTAAAAGGAGTGCTTAATTGATTCTATGTATTTTCTCCTTCATGGTTCATCTCCATTCTCCCCCTCAACCTTAAAAATGCCTCCAAAGAAGATGACACTCCAAGATCCACCACCTCTGCCATCAGATCCGAGCCAAATCCACCTACTTCAACACCATCACCAGCACCGCAATCTCCTCCACTGATGATAATGGTAGATCCAGAGTAGTTCAATCTGCTGGTGCAGCAGGTTCAAGGCCTCACCGAAATGGTGAAGGCCATGCAGCAACCTTCGATGGCAGTTCGATCAAAAAATCCTTCATCGGGATGTCAAGAACCAGTCCAAATGAGGCATACTTGGGTTAATAGGCTCGATACTCCTAGGAAAGGGAAATGAAAGGTAGAAGACTCCTATTAGGATCATAATTCTTCTCTAGAGGAAACCTTCTGCATCTACAGTTGAAAACCTTTCGAGATCCACGATCAAGATGAAGCCCTCGATCAAAAACTTTAGAAAATGGATTGACAGATTGAAGAGCTCCGCCATGCTGCCCCAACTAACCATGATAACATCTGCACTGACCCTTCTTTCTCCCAAAGAATCATGCAGGAGTCGATCCCGCCGAACTTCAAGCTCCCCTAATTTGAGAGCTACGATAGGACCATCAATTCGGTTGACCACCTGGAGGCCTTCCGGACTATGATGTCGCTCCAGGCGCACTAGACATCATCTTGTGCCAAACTTTCACATCTACTCTGAAGGGAGCCATGAGAAACTGATACTCAATACTGAAGTCAGGTACGATCTTCTCCTTCGACCAAATAAGCCATCAGTTTGTGGCTTATTTTGTTAGCAGTGGACGTCCAAGGCGAGGCTTGGACTCCCTTGTCAACATCAAGTAATAGGAAAGGGAGTCCATTCGAGCTTATGTCAATCGCTTCAATGTCACTGCACTAAAGATCCAAAATTTAGATCGGTCCATTGCCATGGCCACACTAAAAGATGACCTTCAAAAGAATAATCTGCTATTCTTTCTGGAGAAGAAGTATCCCCGATACTTTGCTAACCTGCTAGCCCGAGCTGAAGAAGCCTTCAAACTAAAGGATGAGAAAGCCGCAAGAGAGTGACAGGTAGGTGGGTCTAGCAAGCTCGCAGTTGAAAAGAAGTCGAATGAAGTTTGGCTGTACTCTCAAACTCCTAAGCGCAAGCAAGCCCAACTCCTCCTCGAGCTCACCGTCAAAGAAGCCCTGACAGAAGGGCACGAAGGGGCTCTCCTCCTAGGAGGTTCCACAACTACATCCCCCTCAACGCTCCAAAGACTCAAGTGTTGATGAAAATTAAGGAGCAACTACTGAGGTAATGTACACTCATCCTGGCAAGCACAATCCTAACAAGTACTGTCTATACCATTATGACCATGGTCATAATACTGAAGAATGCATTCAACTCTAAGATGAGATTGAGGAGCTTATCAGACGAGGTCGGCTTGGCCGACTCCTACGATGTCGGCCTGAGATAGGAGAAGACCGATCAAGAGCACTACCACAACTAGAACCATTAAGGAGGGAGGAGCATCAAGAAGATCGGCTACCCCTCGGCATCATCAATACCATCTCTGGAAGACTTCAACGAGAGGAGGCTGGTGGATCTGAGCAACCAACTAAAAGGTGGAGAACTGAGGAGTCCATTTCTTTCACTAAAGAAGATGCGCAAGGAATTCAGTTCCCGCACAATGATGCAGTTGTAATAACTTTAAATGTAGTAGATTATGATGTATGCCACGTTCTTGTGGATAATGAAAGTTCGATCGATATCTAATTTTATGATACTTTCTCCAAAATGTCCATACCTAATAACTGATTTGGACCAATGAATTCTCCATTGGTTGGCTTCACTAGTGATGCAGTGCCAGTTGAAGGTGTGATAACTTTAACTATGGCTACAGGACGATATCCAAGGCAATCCAAGGTGCAAGTGAATTTTTTTGGTAGTAAGAGCTCCATCTGCTTATAATGCAATTCTTGACCTACCTGGCCTAAATGCACTTTGGACAGCAGTGTCGACCTACTATTTAAAGATAAAGTTCCCAACAAGCTACAAGATTGGAGAGGTCAGAGGAGACCAAGCTTCGACGAGACATTGCTAAATTGCCCTGCAAAGGGGTGAGCAGTTTGACCCTTGCCCAATTGATGGGTTGGATGTCCGAGATGATCTTATAGAAGAATGGGAAGAACCCATGGAAGATCATATCTCAATCTCTTTGAATGATGGAAATAAGCATCACATAGTGCAGATCGATTCCAATCTAAGAGAAGAGGTGCGAGAGCAACTCGTCGAATTCTTATGAAGAAATGTAGATGTTTTTGCTTGGGTTCTCACTGACATGCCAGGAATTGATGTTGAAGTTATGAAGCATCGTCTGGCTATTAATCCTAAATATCAACCAGTGAAAGAAAAGATATGCAGCCATACCCCAAAGAGATAGAAGAAAATTATAGAAGAAGTCGACAAGCTCCTTAAGGCCAAATTCATCCGAGAAGTCTTCTATCCGAATAGGTTTTCTAATATGGTCCTTGTCAAGAAGGTGAATGGCAAGTGGAGGATGTGCATAGACTTCAAGAAATTAAACAAGGCCTGCCCTAAAGATAGCTATCCCCTACCTAAAATTGATCAACTGGTGGATATGACCTCGGGCCATGAGCTCCTCACTTTCATCGATGCCTTTATCGAATACAGCCAAATCCAGATGGCACCAAAGGATGAAGAGAAAACTGCTTTTATTACTGACCATGGTCTCTATTGTTACGGGATCATGCCTTTTGGGCTCAAAAATGCAGGAACAATATACCAACACATGGTCAATAAGATCTTCAAGGAGCAAATCGATCACAACATAAAAGTATATGTAGATGACATGCTTGTCAAGAGCCGAGCTTCAACAAATCACATAGTTGATCTTGAGGAGACCTTCAGTGCCCTATGAAGATATAAGATGAAATTAAATCTGATCAAGTGTGCCTTTGGTGTGACTTCAAAAAAGTTCTTGGGGTTCATGGTGTTGAGGCACGAAATTGAGGCAAATCCAGAGAAGATTTGGGCTATTCAAGAGATGACTATCTCAAAATCAATAAGGAAAGTCTAGCACCTAACAAGAAAAGTGGTGGTCCTAAACCATTTCATCTCGAGGTCAGTCGAGCGGTGTATGCATTTCTTCCAAGTTCTCGAATAGCCAAGGAACTTCTGTTGGGATACTCAATGTCAGCAAGCATTTGAAGAACTCAAAAGCTACCTTGGCTCACCTTTCCTATTGGCCAAGCCCGAACCTAGAGAAGGATTGTTTTTGTACTTAGTGATCTCTCCGGCTGCCCTTGCGGCAGTCCTAGTTAAGAAAGAGGCAAGAGTACAGTGCCCGATCTACTATATAAGTTGAATTTTAAGGGACACCGAGACTAGGTATACTATGTTAGAAAAACTAATTTATGCTCTACTGATTGCAGTCCGGAGACTCCGACCTTATTTTCAGGGGCACACCATAACTCTCCTCACCGATCAATCAATCAAGATACTTCTTCGCCGAATAGATACCTCCAAAAGAATCACAAAATGTGCAATTAAACTTATAGAATTTAACATTAACTTTCGACCTTAGCTGTCAATCAAAGCTTAAATACTGGCATATTTTGTAGTAGAATGCACTATTTCGGATGAGGCTGAACTTGAATAGAATGAAGTTGGCATTTGATGGTTACAACCAAGCTCCTCTAAAGAAAAGGCCGACCTTCCTAAAGGCTTCTAGGCCCTGTATATGGATGGCTCATTTAATGCTTCGAGCGCAGGTGCTAGATTGATCCTGGTGAATCCGAAGGGAGTCATCGCTGAATATGAGCTATGCTTCGAATTTCCTACAACAAACAATGGAACCGAATATGAAGCTCGATTCCCCTCGTTACTCTGCTCCTTAATTTTTTGAGCACTCCATTTTTGTTAGCCAAAAAAATTGATTTGATCGTCGGAGGGTCATGTCGGAGCCATCACCCCCAACTCCAGATGGGACTTTATTCTGCAGGTCACTGACAGCAACCACTTCTTTCCCAACTCCAGCTTAATCCAACTGTTAGGGTAGATCCACAACTACAGAATATGGATCACCCATCCAAGATCACCTATAAGAGATATGGCCCCACCTATTGCTATGAAAAGATAGAAGAAGACAAATGAATACAACCATATACGTGGTTCGACCCGAGCGCCTACATCCATGGGACATGCAATGCTTCACTATCGAGAAAGAATAATGGAGGAGATACAATATCAACTCACCAATCCTCTCTCAGGATCTAGAAGCACTCATCCATACAATGCTCTCAAAGTAATTCCAAGATGACCCCCCTCACAGATCTACTAGTCTAGGGCCCTCAACATCTTGGACACTCTGTGATCCTCTCAGCCTCAAAATTTAGCCCCAGCCTTTGTCCCTAGGCAACTCCATCATTCCAGAACACTTCTGGCTTCCTTGATGCTCCTGATGCTCCCTAAGATCCCTGGCTCTCCCTGAGACCTGGTGCTTGATCTTCCTGAGAAGCCCCTGGCATACTATGCTAAGATACTCTCCTCGGCTGTTGCACCGTCGAGCCTCTCTCAGCCCCTCGTGCCTCTAGAGAGGCACTATTGTAGCACTCCAGCACTCCCTGCCTTGTCTCTACACTGCCTAAGAGGTTTTCTTGAGACTTCTTTCTTCTTAGGTCATTTGATTTTCTTATAAGCCCTGATCAATCCAATAGCCATCCGATAAGCTATCGCATGCTTTCCTGACCGCTAGATAGCACAATAGCTCCATGGACCCCATGACAAGACCTGGTCCATGAGTCAAGAACTATAGATCTCATGAAAAGATTTTTGCATGCATGCCCGTGCGTGCTGTTCATCCATATTGTTCGCCTCCATCCAGCCAGCTCAGTCCACAGTCGGGCCAGTTCGACTGCATCTCACCTGAGCATAGCTTTTTGTCTGCCAAAGAGAGCCAACTCGGATCTGCCTCAAGCCGGGTCGATCTCACCCCAAGCTAGTCCGATTGCATATCCGAGCCAGCCCGACTGTATTGGCTAATCCTTTTCTCATGGCTTCTGAATGTCATTCCTGGCTTATTATGGACCGAATCTCGAGATGCAGGATTCCAACATTCTCCCCCTTGACTCGATCTTTGGCTCCACCTTAAATTTAAGAGCTTCCTGTATGATACCACCCCCATATCCTGGGGCAGCAGCCTACTGCTCATGGATCAGCAAATATGGGAGTCGAGCCAGGCCACTCAATCCCAAATTGAGTCTCATGCCCGATCCATCTCCACCTGGAGCTACACCTCGTACTAAGCTCCATCTAGCTTCTTCTTGTATATGAGAACATCCACCTTGATTGTTCCCTTCTTCTAACTTGATCACCACCATAGCAACCCCTAGTACAACCTAACTTTTCCTAGCTCTGACACCACTGTATCAATCTAGAACGCCTTTGGAAGCCCTGCCTGCAGCCTCATGCACCATGCCTTATCCAAAAAGGTTCTGTTAATCCTTTCAGCCATCCCATTTTGTTGAGGAGTTTTTTTTATCGAGAAGTGCATTTTAATACCACACTCCTTACAAAAGCCTTGGAACTCTTTGTTGGTGTATTCACCATCGTTATCTGACTGTAGACACTTCAAGTTCTGACCTGTCTCCTTCTCCACCTTAGCTTTCCACACCTTGAATCTGGTGAAGATTTTTGATTTCTCCTTCATGAAGTAGATCCATACCTTTCTTAGGAAGTCATCTATAAAGGTTAAGGAGTATCTCACTCCATTTCTAGCTAAAAATGGAGCCGACCCCCACACATCAGTATAAACCAATTCCAGTGGGGCTGCACTGTGGGCTGAACTGACGGCAAACTATACTCTCCTCTATTTATCTATCTGGCATGGCTCACATACCTCTATAACACCTCCATACAAATTTGAAATCAAACTATCTTTGCTCAACTCCTTCATCCCATGGTCATCCATGTGGCCTAGGCGATAGTGCCACAATCGATAAGCCCCCTACTGATCCTGCACTGCTACCATTGCATCAGATTCTTCGATCACCATAGATCTAACCAACTTGTAGAGGTCGTTCTCCATCTTTCTACCCCTCATCACCACCATAGCACCTTTGGATATATTGAGAACTCCACTCCCATAATGACTGCTAAAGCTGCAGTCGCTCCACTCTAGATAGCCCAGTGACATGAGATTTTTCTTCAAATCTAGGACGTGCTTCACATTTGTGAGAGTCCGCACCATCCCATCAAATATCCTCATCCAGATGCTTCCAATACCAGCGATTATACATTAGTGATCATCTTCAAGTGTCACACTCTCATCAATCTTTGTGTATGAGACAAACCAAGATTGGTTTAGGGCGTAGTGATGCGAACAGGCTGAATCCAGGGTCCATACATCTATGTATCTTCTATGACCATCTGATACAACCAAGAGATCATCTTCCACCTCACTATCTGTCACTATACTCAGTGCATCAGATCTGCTCTTTTCTCCCTTCTTGTTCTTCCATTGTGGGCAATCACGCCTGAAGTGTCCGATCTCGTTGCACTTGTAGCATCTAGCTTTCTTTTTGTTCTTGCTCTTCTGGGATTTTGATCATCCCCTTGACTTGCCTCTCTTCTTTGATCTTTCAAGTCTCTCCCCTATGATCAAGACCTCCTGGGGAACACCTTCTTTGGTCAACTTCTTCCACTGTTTGTTGGTTCACAATACCGAGACTATGTCTTCATACTCCAAGGTTTTCTAAACATAGAGCAGCGTCGTCACCAATGGATCATAGGACGAGGACGACGAGCATAATAGAAGCAATGATTTATCTTCTTCCTCTATCTTCACCCCAATATTTAGTAACTTGTTGCACATCTGGTCGAATTTTTGGATGTGTCCCAAGACATCTCTGCCTTCCTGCATCCGAAGGCTATACAGTCTCTTCTTCAACATCAACTTGTTACACATACATATTCTTACCCATATACATGATTTGCAACTTCGACCACAAGCTTCTTGGGATCCTCTCCTCTAAAATTGAATAGAGTGCTACATCCGGTAAGCATCCTCTGATCATAGAATAGGCTTCTTTTTTAGAGACATCCACTGGCGATCTGACATCCCTTCAGGCTTCTCTTCCAATGCCTGATCTAATTCATCTTGAACCAGAAGATCTTCCACACAAACATTCCACAAAAAAAAATTTTTTTCCATCGAACTTTCTGAAATCAATCTTCACTTTGCTTCCCATGGCTAGATCCAAGCCAAAAAGAAATGCAATACAAATCCAAGGAATTTGAGAAATACCTTGATAGGATCTTACTGAATTCACAACACCTGAAGATCTTCAACTTTCAGGCATCTTCTCCTCCTTTCACATAATTTGGCTCTGATACAACTATTAGGATAGATCCACAACTATGAAACATGGATCACCCACCTAAGATCACCTGTAGGAGATATGTCACCACCTATTTCTATGGAAAGATAGAAGAAGACAAACGAACACAACCATATACATGGTTCAGCCCAAGTGCCTACATCTATGGGATATGCAATGCTTCACTACCGAGAAAGAATAATAGAGGAGATACAATCTCAACTCACCAACCCTCTCTCAGGAACTAAAAGTACTCATCCATACAATGTTCTCAAAGTAATCCTAAGAAGATCCCCATCATAGATCTATTAGTCCAGGGCCCTCGACATCCCTGGACACTCTATGATCCTCTCAGCCTCTACATCAAGCCCCAGTCTTTATCCCTAGGCAATCCCATCATTCCAGAGCACTCCTAGCTTTCTTGATGCTCCTAGTGCACCCTGAGACCCTTGACTCTCCCTGAGACCTGGTGCTTGATCTCCCTAAGAAGCCCCTAGCACACTATGCTGAGATACTCTCCTCAGCTGCTGCACCATCGAGCCTCTCTTAGCCCCCCGTGCCTCTAGGAAGGTGCTACTACAGCACTCCAGTGCTTGCTACCTTATCTCTGCATCGTCTAAGAGATTTTCCTGAGACTCCTTTCTTCTTAGGTTGTCTGATCTTCTTAGAAGTCTTGATCAATCCAATAGCCATCTGAATAGCTCCCGCATGCTCTCCTAGCTGCTAGATAGCACAACAACTCCATAGACCCCGTGACAAGATCTGATCCAAGAGTCAGGGGCTGTAGACCCCATGAAAAGACTTTCACACGTGTGCTCGTGCGCACTGTTCATCCATGTTGTTCACCTCCATCGAGCCAGCTCGATCCATAGTTAGGCCGGCTCGACAGCATCTCACTCGAGCATAGCTTTCTATCTGCCTGAGAGAGCCAACTTGGATCTGCCTTGAGCCAGCTCGATCTCACTTCGAGTCAGCTCAACTATATATTCAGGCCAATCCAACTATATTGGCTGATCCTTTTCTCGTGGCTTCTGAATGTCGTTCTTGACTTATTATGGACCAAATCTTTAGGTACAAGATTCCAACACTGATATCAACCAGATTCCGCACCAACAGATATGGTTAGTTTTCTTGTATTTGTTCAATTTTTATCTCATTTAGAAAAGAAAAATAAATTAAAAAATTTCTATATTTGAAATTAAAAATATTCAAGTTTGTGCCAAACCAAGCTATCCCATTATTTTCTTATAAAAAAATTTAGTCATCCGAGTACTAGGCCGACTCATTTTTTCTTTACAAAAAAATTGGATTGGCTAAGTTGTCGGGATTCTTGTTTTTAAGATGGAAAGACCGACGGCTTTAAAAGAGTTCATCTCTTAGCCATCTCTCAAAAAAAACCTAGGAACCCTAAAACCCCTCCCCTAGAAACCAATTTTTGTTGCATTTCGGTGGGATTTTAGAATCATGTCATGCAAGAAACTTCAGTATTTTGTGAACTTGAAATTTTTTGTATCTATGAATGAATGAAGTTTGATTTTGGTTTGCATTGTATCAAATTATCTTAATGAATGAATGAATTTTTCTCTTTTCATATTTGCTCAATTCTCTCCTTATATTGTGTGTTTGATTTTTTTAATAATGACAAAAATGGGGAGAAAAATGAGTATAAAATGATAATTGAAATTAAAATTAAGTGAAAAGAATGGGCATTACTTAAGTAAGAACTAAATAAAAAATATGCAAGCAATTGTAATTCAATTATAATTACAAATATGGAAGAAATCTTGACAATTCAATTGTAATTACAAACATGAAAGAAATCATGACTCGAATTGCTAAATTAAAATCTTGGCACATAGTAAGGGGGAGCAACACAAAATTTGACTTAAATTGAACATAACTATCATATTTAGGGAGAGCACATGTAAATTGATAAAATCTAAATGAATATGATGTATAAGTTAATTGGTAAGATTGAATGATTATATCATTTTGAGATATAAAGGAAAGGTTATACTCAAAAGGTTTTGTCATCATCAAAAAGGGGGAGATTGATGACTCTAGATTGATTTTGATGATAACAAAAGCATTTGAGTATAGATTGTTAATTTACTAATGTTGTTTGTGAGGATGTGTAGTTATAAAATTCAAGAGCTCACAAACTTCAAGTATTTTCATTCATCTAAATGAAGACTCATCACTCAAGATTTTAGGAAAGATACTTTAGAGTGGATACATCTTTCAAGAGATTTTAATGATGGATAAATCAAGGCAAAAAGGCAAGTCTAACCTATAAAGTATATTGAAGAAGAATAGTATTTGGCATGTATGACACGCAAATTGGATTGACCCCATCTGAGACTAAGCCGACCTAGTCTCAGTGGAAGCAAAAGATAGAAAGGACAGAAAGCAAGATTTTTCATGACCCAGGAGACTGAGCCAACCTAGTTTTCAATTAAGCCGATCTAGTATCAACTAGGTTGACCAAGTTAGAAAGGTAGCCGTTCCAATCTTAGAAGAAGCAAAAGATAGAAACATAAATTTTTAGATCACTAAGATTGAGTCAACCCAGCTAAAAATAGAGCCGACCTAGTTTGGACTGAGCCGATCTAGTCAGAAACTAACCCAATCCAATGCCTATAATGGCTATTCTCCAGTTTTGCAACTTTTTTACTCCACATGTCTTCCAACGGCTATTTTCGATCTTTCAATAGCTAGATCACTTCTAGAAGCCCTTCAAGCTAACTTGTAATGATGGCAAACCTCAAGAATATTTAAGGAAACATTTAGGACAAGAAAGACAACTTTTGAACTTGCAAAGAGAGCTTCCAAGTAGATTTTCAATATATTCAAGTGTGTGAGCAATATAGTAAAAAGGAATGAGTGATATTTAGACATACCTTTGTGCTTCCAACATCCTCACTCTAAGAGAAGTCAAGCCATTGCTATCGAAGATCATCTACTACTTTCCTCAAGCATTCAAAGAGAAGAAATCAAGCCAACAAGCCAAGCTTCTAGAATTGCTTCTCTCATGCTTCAAAGAGTTTGTTTTTATTTTTATTTATTGTATTTTTTTTTTATTTCAAGTTTCATGGGATGAGAAACTTGGGTTAGTCTAAGCCTAGAGTTGGATGTTATACGGTTTGATTGGTGAGCCAAAGCTAAAACCAATCGAGATTAATTGTTAGCCTAGAAAAATAATCATTGTATGGTTGTAGTTGGTGAGCCAAGATCAAAATCAACTAGGTTGGATTGTGAATCCAAATAAAACAATCAGACTGTAATCAAACTAAGTGATTATAGTTGAATTCCTAAGTGATTTACTTAGAGAGTGGACGTAGGTGCTGAGTTTGATGCCGAACCACTATAAAACTATTGTGTTTGTGATTGTGTACTCTTATTCTATTACATTCATTCTCTGTATATTATATAGCTTATTTCACTTAAGCATATAACTAGTTTAATTTGCTCATATCTCAAGCTTAAATTTTAAATACCCAATTCAGCACCATTCTTGGATAGCCATCCTCGGGCAACAAGTTGGACCGACCAGCACTTAGAGTGTCGAAGTGCTACAGCTGCAAGATCGCATTGATTAGTCTCGATCATGTGACGATCAGTTTGTTGCTAGTGATCGGATCGAAGGTGCACCCAAGAGTTCCAGATTTAGATCTTCTAAGATCAGATCTACAAGGAAAAGACCTCTAGATCTGACTTGAGTGGATGCTGGTAGAGGCTGGACACATGCGCAAATCAAGTCAGAACCTCTATCAACTTTTGGATCATCGTAGCAAGTGAAGAGTTCGCTTGCAATAGATGGTATTAGATACCAAATTTTTTTGTTCTTAATTTCAGAACTAACTAATTAAATCTAAAAACTCTTAGATTTGATCAGATCAACTATTAAAAAGTTTTAAAATTCTACTACACGACTTGATCCGATTAGGCCGATCCT
This sequence comes from Cocos nucifera, assembly GCA_006176705.1. Taxonomy (NCBI): domain Eukaryota; kingdom Viridiplantae; phylum Streptophyta; class Magnoliopsida; order Arecales; family Arecaceae; genus Cocos; species Cocos nucifera. The sequence continues at coordinate 35,931 of QRFJ01005057.1, read as the reverse complement.
ATAGTTTTTCCTTCAACTGGTATCAAAGCTGCGATTCTAATTCTAGATCTAGATTAGATTAGATTTAAAAATTAATTTTGATATGGTCGTATTATTTTTTTATTTTACATATGATGTAATTAGATCTGATGTATGAGATATATTTTTAAATTTTGATACATGAGATGTATGCAAAGCATGTGTAGAATAGGCCCGTAGTCGTATATATGATATATGCTAGATCTAGTTTCTATAGTAGTAGTTTAATTTTTTTGATTGGGGCATCCCTCTTGGCCATCCAGTCATAAGAGTAAGAAGGGTTTAAAAGCTCTCGCTTTCCATTTGATGGGGTGCTCTTATGGCGTGTAGGGATGTTACGTGTCTATCCTAAATCAGAAAAGCAAAACTTACTTTTCTGCTAAACCCAAAATCCAAAAATCCTAGGATTTGGTTGCATGCTTTATTTTTGAACTATGTTTATACTTAATTAAGAATTAAGTTATGAAACTAATTAGATCTAAAAATTGAGAATTTTCAAATCTAAGATACCTTCATAAAACATGAGTTCAGGGTATGGATAGCTTGATTAGGTCTAGCTTGAGCGGTTGATCAAACCAAATCAAGAGTTGGTTAGGTGGGATCAAGAATGCTTTAAATTGACTAGCCCAATAGTTATAAGTTTGGTCAAGTTTAACTCACAGCCACATATAGTCAATCACCTCAAGACCAAATCTGGCTTCGTGGTTTGAGCCTGGAATGTTGGTGACCTAATCAATTCTGATTCGATAATTCAGTGTCTAAGATAAGTCTGGTAGATATAACTAATGGTTTTTAATTATGAGCTACTCAATCTGGATGTGTCCACGATGAATAAATGGCATATCCCTCTCACCAATCTTACTCACTTGGTCAATTGGGTCGATGCAGTTCTGTATTGAGATTGCTAATAATTCAAGCTAATCCATGCCACTAGGTTAGTCATAATCATTATGACTAATTAAGGATTGAATAGATCTAAATTAAAATCTTCCTAAGAAAATATTAAGTCAATTGGTCTTCCATCATTGTAGTTGTGCGAGCCCTTCTCAGGGTTGATTGTTCTTAATTGGATATAGTGGTTCAATTACACTGGAAAGATGCAAGCATAATTATTAGGAATAGGATGCTATGGATTAGAGGAAGGGTTAGGCTCAATATTCTAAATATGGTAAGGGTCTCAATCATAAATCTAGTTTGTGCAAATGGTGGGTTTGACTAAATTGAGTGGAGCAATATTCCAGGCATGGTGAGCTTCATGAATTACAGATCAAGTTGGGTGCAACATGTTTAGAGAAATATTGGACAAGAGTTGTCCACTCATCAGCTGACTCATCATCAATAATTGTTAGATGAGGTGGTGAGCCAATCGGTAAAATTGCATCATCCACTAAAAGTCTATGATCGTAAAAACTTTTGCATCTTTGTTAAGAGAGTGTAGGAATCTGAGACAAATAGTAGGAGCCCAAAATTTATTTAAAAATAAAATTTTTAAATAAATTGGTTAAGTCAATTACAAGTCTAACAAGAAACTTTGACTCTCTATAAGAAAATATCTGCGTCTAATCCCCTATCAGAATCCTAGAAATCCACCAATTGATTGGACCAAATTTTAAGGATTGGCAGCAGAACTTGAAAATTATTTTGAGTTCTGAGAAGCTGACCTATGTCTTGGACCAAAAACTTCCCCCTCTCCCAGCTCATTTGACTGCTGATCAGAGAGCATCTCATGAGAAGTGATTGGACAATGACAGCAAGGTTAGGTGCTATGTGTTAACCTCGATGTCTAACAAATTGCAGCACCAACATGAGGACATAAAGACTACTAGCCAAATATTAGCCCACCTATAAGAGTTGTATGGTGAGCAAAGTTGCACAGCGCGCTATGAAGTGTCCAAGAGACTCTACAAGGCATAGATGCATGATGAGTAGTCTGTCCATGATCATTGCTTATCGATGATCAAGAACTTAGAGGAGCTTGAGAAGCTCAGAATGTCTATGGATAAGGATCTATAGATTAATTTGATCCTACAGTCCTTGACTGATTCATATGGATAGTTCATTATAAACTTCCACATGAATAAGATTTAGTGCACCCTAGCCTAGTTGATAAATATGCTGGTGACTATTGAGGGGACCTTGAAGAATTCAAGGGGCTCAGTTCTTGCTATGGAGCGAACTTCTTTCAAGAAAAATTTCTCTGGAAAGAAAAAGAAGTCTGCAAAGAAGTAGAAGATGGAGGTGAAGAAGAAGGACAAGAAGGGTGATCCAAAGAAGAAGCCTGCAAAGAAGGAAAAGTGTTTCCATTGCAACTCTGATGGTGATTGAAAGCAGAATTGCCCTGCTTACCAAACCAACCTAAAGAACAAATAGGAAGGTGGACCTTCTGAAGGTATGCTTGTCATTGACACCAACCTAATGATTTCTTCTGCATCAAGTTAGGTGCTTGACTCTAGATCTAGTGCTCATTTATGTACTTCTTTGCTGGGTCTTGAGGATAATAGTAGACTGAGGGATGGCGAGATGATCCTGCCCATCAAAAATAGAGCAGGAGTTGTTGTTGTCGCCTTGAAAATGTACCCTCTACGACTACCATTGAAAATCATCTTAGTTCTTAGGGACTATTTCATATATCTGCTGCGAGCAGAAATTTGATTTCTGTCTCCTATCTACCACAACAAGACTATGTAATTAGTTTCTTTAAGGAACACTATACTATTCTTTATGAAAAGAATAAAATTACAAGTGGTTTCGTTATAAATGATCTCTACTAGTTATATGTAGATGTATCTATTAATAATGTCGAGCATAGTGTGAATGCCATAGGATCAAAATGATCTAGATATAGTTTAAATGAAAAGTACTTGTGGCACCTTAGGCTAGCTCATATAGCTAAAGACAGGATTAACAAATTAGAGAAATTCGAACTAATAGGTCCATTGACTTTCGACTCATATCCGATTTATGAGTCATACCTTCAAGGTAAAATGATCAAACTATCCTTTATGGGACATGGAGAAAGGTCCATAGAGTTACTTGCCCTGGTACATATCGATGTCTGTGACCCATTCGATATGCCGACCAGAGGTGGTTTTATCTACTTCATTATCTTTACTGATAATTTCTCTTAGTATGGGTATATGTGTACTTGATGTGACACAAGTCTGAGAACTTTGAAAAGTTCAAGGGATTCAGACATGAAGTGAAAAACAAACCAAAATGTTTATTAAGGTTCTTCGATCAAATCGAGGAGGTGAATACCTTAGTCAAAAATTTCTAAATTATCTCAAGGAGAATGGTAGTCTCATTGACTCCACCTAGAATGCTTCAACTCAATGAGATTTTAGAATGAAGAAATCAGATCCTATTAGATATGGTACGATCCATGATGAGCTTCACTGACCTTCATGAATTTCTTTGGGGATATAGTTTTCTTACAGCAATTTATCTACTAAATAGGGTTTCTTCTAAAATCATTTCTACCATATCATATGAGATATGGCATGGTAAGAAGCTAAGTCTGAGTTAGCTTAGGATTTGGAGTCATCCAGCCGATGTTAAGAGATAGCAGGCGGACAAGTTAGAATCTAGGTCTCTTAGAGCTCGATTCATCGGATATCCTAAGGAGTCTTTAGGATATTATTTTTATCTTCTAGAAGACCATAATGTGATTATGAGTTGACATGCCATATTTTTTGAGAAATAGTTTATTAAAGATAGTGGCATCAGAAGATAGATTAGGCTCAAGGAGAAAGTCTTCGAAGAACAACGAGACAAGGAACCTGAGGAATTTGGTCAATCTAAATAGATCCACACACTCCCTCCTCCACCTCGTAGGTCAAATAGGATTTTTCATCCTCCTGAGAGATACTTAGATATTATTTCAGAGGATGTAGAGAAAATGTTCCTCACTAGAAATAGGATTCATGGAGATGATCTCAAAATCTATGATGAAACGATATTAGATATCGACTCCAAAAAATGGCAAGAGGCAATGAAGTCAAAAATTGACTTGATGCGCTCAAGCCATGTCTAGATCTTGGTAGATCCCTCAGAGGGTACTATTCCTATTGGGTGTAAATGGATCTTCAAGAGAAAAATTGATGTAGATGAAAATATGGAGACATTCAAGGCTAAGTTAGTGGCGAAAGAGTATAGTTAGCATGAAGGCATTGACTATCAGGATACCTTCTCACCAGTGGCCATGCTAAAATCCATCCACACATTGTTTGAAATTATGGCATATTTTGATTATGAAATATGGCAGATGGACATGAAAATAGTGTTTCTGAGTGGATATATTGAGGAAGATATCTATATGAAATAGCCGCTTGGTTTCACTCCTAGTGATAGTGATCATAAGGTCTGCAAGCTGCAAAGAACTATCTATGAACTTAAGCAAGCTTCTCAGAGCTAGAATGCTCATTTTAATGATGTGATCAAATCATTTGATTTTATCAAGAATGAGGAGGAACCCTGTGTATTCAAAAAGATCAAAGGGAGCATAGTTGTCTTTCTTATATTGTACATGGATGACATCCTCCTGATTGGGAATGACATTCCTATGTTGACCTCGATCAAGGTGTGGTTATCTAAGGAGTTTTCTATGAAAGCCTAGGAGAGGTATCCTTTATTTTAGGGATTAAGGTCTATAGGGATAGACTAAAGAAGATGCTAGGTCTCTCACAGAAGATGTACATAAAGGAGGTGCTAAAGAGATTTAGCATGGAGAACTCCAAGAGGAGACTTATGCAATTCAGACATGGTATTCATCTCTCCAAGAAGATGTGCCCCAACACACTAGAGGAGATTGAATGCATGAGCAAGATCCCTTATGTTTTGCCTATAGGGAGCCTCATGTATGCCATGCTATGTACACGACTTGATATCGCCCATGCTGTGAGTGTCACTAGTAAGTATCAGTAGAATCCAGATGAAGAGCACTGGACTTCTATGAAATATATCCTTAAGTACTTGAGAAAGACCAAAGATATATTTCTGATCTTTGGTAATGGAGAACTCCACATGTAGGGGTATACAAACTCAGACTTTATGTCTGTAGATGATCGAAACTCGATATCTAGAAGTTTGTTCCTATGCAATGGTGGTGCTGTAAGCTGAAAGAGTTTTAAGCAAACAGTGATAGCAGACTCCACCATGAAAGCAGAGTACATCGCTATCTTGGAAGCTACAAAGGAGATATTTTTATTTAAGAAGTTCATTATAGAGCTTGGAGTGATGCCATCCCTCTGTACTATGATAATAGTGGTGTCATAGCCCTAGCTAAGGAGCCATGGTCTCACTAGAAGTCTAAGCACATTGAGTGGCGGTTCTACCTCATCTGCAATTATCTCGACAAGGGATACATCAAGGTTAAGAGAGTCGACACCATGGATAATGCGGCTGATCCACTGATGATGTCTTTGACCCAACAAAAGATCGAAGCCCATTTTGAGAAGATGGGATCTAGATTTGTAGCCAATTAGTTTTAGGTCAAGTAAGAGTTTGTTACATGTGTGTCCTAAAAGCCAGATTAGTCAATACTTGTAAATACTTTCTAAGGGCACTCTTATAATTTTGACTTATAATTAATAAAATGGATTATTTTTTCTATCACATATATGTATTAAGTGTCTGTGATACATCCATTGGATTAACGAATATGATAACACATATTCTGAAGAATTGAGAATTTGAAATATGTGTTGTCATAGTTAACTCATAAACTAATCTTCATCATAGGATCATCACAAGGATGGTGATCGATCCAAAAGATTGGTGTATGATCATTTTATTAGGATAGATGTATCTTAAGTTTACTACACTAGAGTGAGAGTATAGGTACTTATTAAGAACAGGGGTACTAAGCATGACCGTCTCGAGTAGTCATAAGGGAGTATACCTTCTCATCGATGACTAGCTTGATGCTATAGTTATGTGTCTGGTTCTTTGACCTAAGGTGCATCGGCAGTTCAGCTTGAGAGTGTTATAATTTGACTACACCATAACTCAGTCTCCTAGCCATTTAGAATCCTGAGGTATATGTTGGCTATAACATGTTCATTATATGAATTAAGTCGCACCAAGATGGGATCTATCAACCATGATAGAAGAGATGTAGTCCTATGATGATCATGCAATCGAGTCCTAAAGTCCATGGCCATGGCAGGTGAAATAATAGAAAGATGTTTCTAATAGAATTTCATATTGAACTCAAATCGAATGATTTAATCATATGATAAGTGTTGGGTCTGACGAGTTCACCTTGACCTAGATTCTATCGAGGCTCATGATAGAAGAACCCAATCACATAGTTGGCTGCACCGAGAGATTTATATTCGGTTCTGATGGATTGCCACCATATACTGCTAGGTGTCATTAGTAGATTTTGTGAGCTCAGAAATGGTACTCTCGAGCCTTGGAAGTAGGTGGAGAGAGATTAAGGAATGAATAGAACCAACCATCAAAGAGCTTTAACCAATGCTTCAGTCGTGCTGGCCCGAATCCTGATAGAGCAGGCTCGAGTAGAAGGTCAGAAAGCATGTCAGGCTGGCATGCTGCAAGAGCTAGCTCATTTTTTTAGAGAGCTAGCTTGAGCTGCAGAACAAAAGACAGTCTTGTCTGTCGAGCCAGCTCAAATCCTAAGAGAGCTAGCTCGAGTAGCAAAGCAGAGAGCAGTGATTTGGGCTCTCATAGGAGACATCACAATCGAGCTAACCTGACTACTGACTGAGCTAGCTCAAGCGGTAAACAAAATAGTATGTGGTTTTTGTTCTAGCCTGGGATTGGATTTAATCCTAGAGACTTAGGGCTTTGGTGTGTGAGGTCCTAAGGTGTTAACCTATGGATTGAACTAGAATTAGTCTAATGGGTGCGTGCATGGGAGACATGGGTGTACATGGGCTTGGGGAGTGCATCACATTAGGTAAGCTAGGAGAGTTTTTGGATTGGGTCATATTGACCAGGTATCTATACTCTATATTGAGTTTTGTAATTGGAGTGAAAATCAATACAAGCCTTTTTCTTCCTGAATATCTCTCTCTTTCTCTCTCATTCTCTCTCTTCTCCATGCCCTAGGGTTTTCTAGGATTTCACAAAATAGCCATCTTTTTCCTTAGATCCTTATTGTTATTTCTGTAATTATCAAGTAGCAAGAATTTTTCCTAATAGATTGATATCAGAGCAATACTAGGCTACAATAGATTGGTATCAGAGCCCTGGTTGTTAGATCTGATAGAGGAAAGGCCAAAGCTCTACCCAAGATTGTGGTAAGGTGCTGAATAGATTCCTTTGAACATTATTCTATTGTTTTAGTATTTGGTTATTGGAAATCTAGTTGAGATGGCATCGAGTACCATTAAGGCAGACTTTGGAAAGTTTGATGGCAAGGATAACTTCACCCTTTGGCAGCAAAGGATGAAAGATCTACTGGTGCAGAATAGAATCTACAAGATCTTGACTTGAGAAAGATTGGAAAAGATTTTTGTTGAAGAGTGGGAAGAACTTGAAGAGATAGCCTTCAATACCATTCGGATGTGCCTCATTGATGAAGTTCTACCGGAGATCAACATGAAAACCACACCAAAGGGGCTTTGGTAGAAATTGAAAAACATGTATATGGGCAAGAGTATGACAAACAAGCTGTGGTTAAAGAAGTAGCTATATAGTTTGCGGATGTCCGAAGGAGGAGATCTAGTTTTTCACATCCCGAAGTTCAATCAAGTTTGCTCAGATGTCATGAGCCTTGATGTGAAGATTGATGAGGAGGATAGAGCTCTCCTGTTGTTGTGTCCCCTACCAACAACGTATGATGGTCAGATTACTATCCTTGTGTTTGGAAAAAAGACCTTAAACTTTGAGGAAGTGGTTAGAGTTCTTAGGTCCAATGAACAATGAGAGAGGCTAGTCAAAGGAAATTCTAGCTTAGTGGTGCTTTCTATGAATGAAAGGCAAGGAAGGCCTAAGAAGAGGACTCGAGATAAATCTAAGGATAGATCAAAGTCTCGAGAAAATCAAAAGAGGGTAAAATGCTATAAGTGTCATCAACCTGATCATATTAGAAGGAATTACCCACTTTTGAAAAATAAAAAAGAAAAGGGCACTTCTAAGGGTGGATCGACTAGTAGGAGTGGTGCTCTATCATCTAAAGATAGTGGAGATGATATACTAATAGTATCAAATGGAGTTATAGAGTTGGACAACCACTGGACACTGAATTTACCATGTTTCCACCATTACACTGCACATTGGGAGTGGTTCTCATCTTATGAGAGATCCGATGGAGAAAGTGTTAGTCTTGAAGATGATCACCCATGTATAGTTGCTGATGTTGGTATAGTTAGAGTGAGAATGTATGATGGAGTCAAACGGACACTCATTGATGTGAAGCATGTACTAGAATTAAAGAAGAACTTGATATCCCTAGGTTACTTGGAAGGATAGGGGTATGCTTTCAGTTGTCAGCCAAGCAATGAGTGTTTGAAGATTTCCAAGGATGCATTGATGGTGATGAAAGGAAGAAGACTGAGCAACAACCTATACAGGATGGAGGGCTCAGTAGTTACTGATAGTATGGAGGTATCTGTAGCAGCATAGGAGGAGTAGTTAGCTTACAAGCTATGGTACTATCGTGTGGGTCACTTGAGTGATAGAAGGCTCATAGAGTTGAATAGAAGAGGTCTGATTCTAGTGATAAGAAAGAAAGGCGATGACCTATGTGAGCCTTGTATTTACGATAAATAGCACAGAGTTACATTTGCTAGTAGTACCAAGTGGAGTGAAGCTATTTTGGAGCTAGTTCACTCAGATGTATGGGGACTGACACCTGTTGCATCTTGAGGTGGAGCAAGATATTTTATCATCTTTATAGATAACTTCTTCAGGAAGGTATTGGTCTATCTGATCAGGAAAATGTCAGATATTTTTGTCTAATTTAAAATCTAGAGAGCTGAGATGGAGAAGGAGATAGGATAGCTAGTGAAGTGTTTGAAGTCTGATAAAGGAGGAGAATATACTAGCCTGACATTCAGAAAATACTATGAGAAAAATGGCATCAAATACCATTACACAATAAAGATGGCCGCTCAATAGAATGGTGTCATGGAGAGGATGAATTGGACACTAACGGAGAAGGCCAGGAGCTTGAGGTTGCAGGCATCATTGTCCAAATTTTTTTGGGATGATGCTCTCACTTATGCTTGTTTCCTTATTAACAAGTTTTCCCATAGAAAATTGAATGGAGGACTTTCAGAGGCTATCTGGAGTGGAAAGAAGATGGAGCTTGGCCACCTAAAGGTATTCGGTTGTCCTACATATGCTTTAGTAGAAGAAGTCAATAGGGGCAAGTTAGACCCAAAATCATAGAAGATGATATTCATCGGATTTTCACAAAGTGTAAAGGATTTCTTGCTATGGAATTCATATTCTCAGAGGTGTGTCATTAGTTAGAATATGATTTTTGATGAGAGAAGCATGTTGATGAAGCTGAAAAGTGCAGATGAAGTTGCCAAGTCAGCACAGGGTAGTATGGGATAGCTCTCAAATACAGGTGATTTGCCCTTAATATCAACCTCGGGTCATGTTCAATTTGAGATGGAGTTAGATAGGCGAGGTGATACACCTATGGAGGTCCAGCATGGGGAGCGATCTATCCTAGGAGAAGTGCAGAGGCAGCCACAGGCAACAGACTTATAGGATATCGCAAGAGGAGTGGCACTAAATAAGTTGAAGCGCACTGTTCGCAAATTGATGCGATATGGTATTGATGACACTATCTCCTATGCTCTCATCACTGCCAATGGAGATTCAAAGAGCTTTGAGGAGGCCATGGAGAGTCCAGATCGAAAGTCATAAATGTAGGCCATGATGGAAGAGATGGAATCTCTCAAGAAGAACCAGACATGGCAGCTGGTGAATCTACCAGATGATGCTCAATCCATTAGCTCCAAATGGGTTTTCACCAAAAAAGCACCTTTAGAGCAAGGTGGGGTGAGGTACAAGCTAGGTTGGTAGCCAAAAAATACTTATAAAGAGAAGAAATTGATTACTCAGAAGTCTTCTCTTTGGTTGTCAGACATACATCCATTAGGATGATGTTGAGCATAGTTACTGCTCATGATTTGGAGTTGGAGCAAATGAACATTAAGACAGCATTCCTCCATGAGGATTTGGAGGAGAACATATACATGGAGCAACCATAGGCTTTAGGGAACCTGGGTTAGAGAGAGAGGTCTGTTTACTGAAAAAATTATTATACGGATTGAAGCAGTCTCCTAGATAGTGATACAAGCAGTTTGACACTTATGTGAGAAGTATTGATCTTTCCAGGTGTGATCATAACCCATATATATATGTAAGGTCTCTGGAGGATAGATCTTGATTATACTTACTCTTATATGTAGATGATATGTTGATAGCATGCAAAAGTAAGGAAGTAGTATAGGAGTTGAAAGGAGCTTTGTCTCGGGAGATTGAGATGAAGGACTTGGAGTCTGCAAAGAAGATCCTAGGTATAGAGATTGTTAGAGATAGAACCAAGGAGCTGCTGCATGTATCTCAAGGAAGATACATCAAGAAGGTCATAGAGAGGTTTGGAATGAAGGAGGCCAAACCGATAGAGCTACCACTTGCCAGGCTTGTCAAACTCTCTAAGACTATGTCACCACAGACTGAGATGGAGGTTCAAGAGATGGAAAAGGTTCTATATGCTTCTAGTATCAAAAGTATTATGTACTCCATGATATGTTGTAGGCCAAATTAGCCCATGCAATGAGCAGGTTTATGGCTTACCTTGATAAGGAGCACTGAAAAGCACTGAAGGATATCTTCAGATACTTGTTAGGTTCAGTTGGGATTGGCATCTACTATGGATAATGGGAAGGTGCTAACAAATATCCTAATATGTCTAAGGAGGCTCGAGAGCTAATAGAGGGATTTGTAGATGCACATTTTGGTGAAGATGTGGACGCTCGACGTTCGATGATAGGTTTTATATTCAGCATGTATGGGGTCCAGTCTCATGAAGATCTTACTTACAGTCAATTACGGCCTTGTCTACTACTGAAGCAAAGTACATTGGTATCATGAAGGCAACGAAGGAAGCTCTATGGCTGAAGGGCCTAGCGCTAGAGATGGGATTCCTACAGGATACACTCAGGATATATTGTAATTGTCAGAGTGCTTTGTTTCCCTCATAGAACTCTGTGTATCATGCAAGGACCAAGCACATTGTATCAGATACCATCAAATCAGAAAGCTAGTAGAGGATGGTGAAGTGGAGTTGGTTAAGGTTCACACCAAAGAAAATCCAACTATGTGCTCATAAAGGTACTTCAACAAAATAGCTTTCATAATTGTATGGTACTAATGGGGTTGACGGATAGAGCTGAGTTCACAAGAACTTGAGAGTACCAAGATGGAGATTATGAGCTCAAGTATGGTGCTCTTAAGCCTTGAAAGTAGGTGGAGAGAGACCAAGGAGTGAATAGAACCAACCATCGAAAAGCTTCAGCTAATGCTTCAGTCGAGCTGGCTCAGATTCTAATAGAGCTCGCTTGAGCAGAAGGTCAGAAGGCATATCAGGCTAGCTATTGAATAGAAGATAGTCTTTCGATCGAACCGACTCGAACCCTAAGAGAGCCTGCTCAAGTAGCAGAGCAGAGAATGGTGATTCAGGCTCTCATAGGAGACATCAAAACTGCACTGACCCAATTACTGAATGAGCTGGCTCAAGCGGTGAACAGAACAATACGTGGTTTCTGTTCTAGCCTGGGATTAGGTTTAATCCTAGGAACTTATGGCCTTAGTTTGTGAGGTTCTAAGGTGCTAACCTATGGATTGGACTAGGATTAGTCCAATGGATGTGTGCATGGGAGACATGGGTGTACATGGGCTTGGGGAGTGCATCACATTAGGTTAGCCAGGGGAGTATTTTTGGGTTGGGTTATATTGACCAGGTATATATATACTCTATATTGAGTTTTGTAATTGGAGTGAAAATGAATACAAGTCCTTTTCTCTCTAAATAACTCTCTCTTTCTCTCTCATTCTCTCTCTTCTCCATGCCCTAGGATTTTCTCGGATCCCTATTGCTACATAGATTTGGCTCATCCAGAAACTGTGTATGGGTTTATTCTGGTTTGACTGGACCTCATCCTAATAAGATCAGAGCTTGTCTAGGTCAGATCATCCCTTGTCCTAGTCTCAGATGGAAAGGATCAGGATAAACCCACTTTGACCTACTTTTTGCAGGAAAGAAAGGAGGGCGTGCGCCCTAGATACTTTTCTGCAGAGAGAAAGGGCGCATGCCCCATCCTTACATGCACCCCTAATGGATAAGTATTAGGAAGTTGAGAGGTTGCCCATTCAAATTAGTTGAATAGGTCAAACAAGTTTAAAATAATTCAAACTCCTGGAGAGAAATTCATCTGTGCTAACACCTTTATACAGATAAGTGTTTGGTGCACATTTCCATGGGATTTTGTGTAACAAAATACTCACAAAAATCAGAAGGGGCATGGAGAGTAAGGGAGAGTCCTCCTGCTTTAAGCAAACTAACCCAGTCAATTGCTCAAAGCCCTAGGACTCTTAGGTACCCTATTTTGTCTATAAATAGGGACTTGGACAAAAGATTTGGCCATTCTATTCTCCATGCCCAGACCTTGTCCCTCTCCTCTATGCTTCCTCTCCTTCCTCTTCTCCCTCTTCTCCATGCCCAAGTGTTGGGCCGATCAGCATTCCAAGCATCGAAGTGCTGCCACTGCAAGACCGCATCAATAAGTTCTGTTGCTAGAGATTGGATTGAAGGAATGCTAAGCAGTTCTAGGATCTAATTTTCTGAGATCAGATCTAGATGGAGAAGACCTCCAAATCTGACCCGAGTGGATGTTGGAGAGGCTGAGCACGTGCATGGCTCAAGTTAGATTCTCGGGATAGTGTTCTAATCATCGCAACAAGTGAACCCTTCACTTGAAATAGGTGGTATTCGATACCATATTTTATGTTTTTATTTTAAATCTATCTATCAGATCTGAGAACTCTCAGATCTGATCTAATCAGTGATTAAAAAATTTTAAATTTTGCTGGATGACATGATCTGATCAGGGCAATCCTGTAGTTCCTTCAGTGATCCTCTTGACCTGAGACCTGCTCAGAGTAGCCTTTTGCGATAATAGAAACTTCATTCTATGACGTCACCTCTCATCCTCCTGAGTCTTCCATCTCATGTCTGATCAACCTCCACCTAGAGCTCCATCTTGTATTAGGCTTCCTTTAGCTCCTGAAGTTTCACCTCACATGGAGCTCCCTACCAGATAGTAATATCCTTTCATCTTCTTCTTTCCTTCCAATATCATCCTATCGCCAAGCATCACCTTCAGGATTCCATCACCAGCTGCCTACCTATAGTCATTAGAATCTAGTCTACTCAGTGAGATAAGATTTTGGCTAAAATTGGATATGTATCGTGTTAGATATATGTGCCCTAGAAGCCAAAATTGGCTGACACTTGTAATACACTTCTAGGGGCAAAATTATAATTTTGACTAATATCAATAAAATGGGTTATTTTCTATCACATATGTGTATTTAGTGTCTGTGATACATCCTTTGAGTTAATGGTAATGATAATTCATATTTTCAAGAGTTGAAAATTTAAGACATGAATAATCATTATTAACTCATAAAATGCTCCCGACCATAGGATCATCACGAGGATGGTGATTGATCCGAAAGGTTGGTGTACAATCGCTTCTCTTTAGTAGATGAGTCTTGAGTCTACGGTGTGGAAGACACCAGAGCGAGAGTACAGGTACTCATTAGAGAACGAGGGCACTGAGCGTGACCACCTCGAGTAGTCATTAGGGAGTCTACCTTCTCGTCAATGACTGACTCGATGCTGCAGTAGTGTGTCTGGTTCTTTGACCTGAGGTGCATCGACAGTTCACCTTGAGGGTGTTATAGTTTGACTACACCATTACTCGGTCTCCTAGCCATATGGAATCCTGAGGTGTATGTTGGCTATAGCATGTTCATTGTAGGAACTGGATAGCATCAAGATGAAATCTATCTACCTCGGTGGTAGAGGAGCAGCCCTATGATGATCATGAGAATCAAGTCCAGAAGTCCATGGCCATGGCAGAGTGAAATAATAGAAAGAGTTTCTATTTAGGTTTTCACATTGGACTTGAATCGAATGATTACATCATATGATAGAGACTAGGGTTTGACGAGTTCACCTTAACCCTAATCTGATCGGGGCTCAAGATAGAAGAACTTAATCACACAAGGTAGCTGCACCAAGAGGTTCACATTCAGCTCTGATGGGTTGCCACCATATACTGCTAGGTGTCACTGGTGGATTTTGGGAGCAATTAGAATGATTTAGATGATCGATCATTCTAGCTGTTCGAATCAGAAGAGTTCTGATCCATCGAAAGGAGTTTCGATGATGTCGATGATAGAGATCATGACATATCCCATTACCATACAGAACTGAACCTAACTGGGTCACACAAATAAGGGTTTGAATCTGGTGATCATCAATTGAACTGATCTAGTTCAATTGATCTGAATGAGATTCAATTAGGTTCAAGGAAATCATGCTAGCACTCGATTGAACCTAACATTCTTCTTTTACTATCATAAATAAGTTGTCCTGACTGAGCCAAAGGAGTTTGTGCTCATTTAGAGGCCTTCACTTTGTCTGACTGGAGCTTGTCCAAGTCAGAAAAGGTTGTCTTATTTTATAAGACATTACCTGCCATTTTTGGTCACCTGCCATTTCTCGTTCTTTGACTTTGGTCAAAAGTTGACCTTTGACTGGTCAAATGTTGACCATTGATACTTTGACTTTTGTCCATGTGTCATGCACCTATTGGAGAGCTGGTGGGGGCCTGTCCCCCTGCCAGAACCTGGCAAGGAGGAGGGCGCACGCCACCCTTGGCGTGTGCCCAAGCTGGAGGCACCCAGGAGTCCCTGTTGGATAGGGACTCCATCTCCTTTTTGGATTCCAATTAGAGTTCTCCTAAGAACCAACTTTGACTGATCTTAGGCACCCTCTAAGGAGGAATCCAGGGGACTCTATTTCCATCCAATCAGATTTAGATCTGATTTCACAAAGGGTTGTGATTGGTTGGGAAGAAGAGAAGTTGGATCACAGACAGTCTATAAATAAGACCCTACGCCCAACTCAAATTAAGATTGGAATAATAATTCTTCATGCCCCAAGGCTGCTTCTCCTCTCCTCCTCCATGCCAAACCCACCTTCTCCCTCTCCTCTCCACGTCCAAAAGGAGTTTTGGACCTTGCTTGGTGCAATTCAGTTGAGAGAAAGGCGACTGAAAGCTAGAAGGCTGCGCTGCTGCAAAGGACAGCTGCTGTTTGAAGATCCTCCAGATCAGATCCAGATCTAATTTTTGGAGACATGATAGAGAAGAAGAGGATTTCCAAATCTAATCCAAATGGATACCGATAGAGGCCAGGCACTTGCGTGGCTAGATCCAGAACCTTCTGCTGCTTACAGGATCATCAATGGGTAATAGGATTACCCACTTCATGGTAAATTAAATTTGATTTAATTTATCTAATTTTATTTTTTTTATTAAAATAATAAGAATTAGATCTAAAATATTCTATATCTGATATGGATCAAAGAATAAAAATTTTTGAAATATTTCTCTTGATCTGATCAGATCTGAACGAACCTAGATCGGGAAATCAAGTTTTTCCTTCAACTAGTATCAGAGCCAGGTTCTAAAAGTGTTTAGATCTAATTTTAAATTTATTTTAATTATAAAATAAGTGATTTCAGATGTCACATGAGATGTGATCAGATCTAAAATAAAAAAAAATTAAAATTAAATGATTTGGATCTAAGTTTAGAAAACATGCATGACTAGTTCTAAAATAGAATAGTTCTATAGAATAGTCTTGTATGTTTTTGATTTAATTTTATTAAATTATATTTTAGATCTATTTATTTATAATTTTTGATATTATAATGGTTTTAATAATATCTAAAAAATAGCAAATAAAATTATTTAATTTTAAATATCATATGAGATATGATTGATGCATGTCTAGACTAGTTGTAGAATAGTTCTACATAATTATCTAGATTAGAATTTATTTTGATTAGATCAATTTAAATCTAATTTTTTAGATTATTATGAGATAATTTAGATCTAAAAATATGCATGATTTGATACATGAGATGTATGCAAAATATGCCATGATTAGATCTAATTTGTATATGAGATATATGATATAGATCTAAAACTGTTTTGTAGTATTGCATGTTCCTGATTAAGGCATTCCTCTTGGCCGTCCGATCATAAGAATAAAGAAGGGTTTAAAGGCCCTCTCCTCCCATCCGATGGGGTTCTTATTCTTATGATGTGTAGGGGTGCTGCATGTTCGTCCTTAATCAGAAACCCAAAACTTACTTTCTGCAAAACCCTAGATCCTGAAACCCTAGGATTTATTGTGCATATTTTGTTTATGAACCCTACTTAATTAAAAAATTAAGATTATGGAATATTAATTAGGTCTAAAATTGAGAATTTTAGATCTAAGACATATTCATAATACTGGGTTCGGGCTTGGGTAGCTCAATTAGGTCTAAGCGGTTGATCAAACCGAATCAAGAGTTGGTTAGATGGGATCAACAATGCTTAAATTGACCAGCCTAATAGGATTAAGTCTGGGTCAAGATCGAGTCACGATCAAGCAAGACCTAATTAGGCTCAGAGGTTAGAGTCTGGATTGTAGGCTAACCCAATTGGTTCTGACTCAATAATTTGGTGTCTAAGGTAAGTTTGGCACATACGACCGACTGGTTTTTAATTGGAAGCTACTCGACCTGAATGCGTTCTTGTATGAGTTAATGGCATATTCCTTCCACCGGTCTCACTTACCTGGCCATATCTATTGACACAGTTCTGATCTGAGGTGGTCAATAATCCGAGCTAACCCATGCCACTAGGTTAGTCATAATTGTTATGACTATGATAAGTCTAGTTTAATGAGACCTGAATCAATTCTCCCTAAGAAAAGATTAAGTCTAAGGTCTTCCACCATTGTAGATGTGCGGGCCCTTCCCGAGGTTGATTGTTCTCGGCTGGATACAGTGGCTCAGTTGCACCGAGAAGATGCAACCATGTCTATTAGGCATTGGATGCTATGGGCTGGAGGATGAGTTGGGCTCAATATTTCGGATACGGTGAGAGACTCAATTAGGAATCCAGTCTATGCAAATGGTGGGTCTGACTTAACTAAGGAGTGGATCAATATTTCGGATATGGTGAGATTCATGAATTAGAGATCCAAGTTTGGGTGCACCATGATTAGAGAATCATTGAACAAGAGTTGTTCACTCATTGGCTAACCCATCACCAATAACTGTTAGGTGAGGTGATATGAGTCAGTTGGTGAGACCGCACCACCCACTAGAAATCATTAATCGTGGAGATTTTTGCATCTCTACAGAGGGAGTGTAGGGATCCAAGAAAATAGTGGAAGCTAATTTGTTTAAAAATAAAATTCCTAAACAAATTGGTCAAGTCATAATTATAGTATCTAACTAGAATCTTTGACTCTCTACAGAAAAATGTCTGCGTCCAACCCATTAGCACGTATCCTGGACACACATAGACTGACCGAACCCAATTATAAAGATTGGCTCAGGAACTACAAAATCATTTTGGGTTCTAAGAAGTTAACCCATGTTTTGGACCAGGACCCTCCCACCTTACCAGCCCGTCCATCCACTGAACAGAGAGCGTCTCTGAAAAAATGGATAGACGAAGATAATAAGGCCAGATATTACATGTTGGGCTCGATGTCTGATGAGCTCCAGCACCAACATGAAGATATCGGGAAACTGCTCGCCAAATATTGGCCAAATCATTGCTCACCTGCAGGAGATGTTTGGTGAACAGAGTCGCGCAGCCAAGTATCAAGTCACAAATGAAATGACTTTTTAAGGCTAAGATGCATGATGGGCAGTCAGTCCAAGATCACTGTCTGATGATGATCAAGGACATGGAAGAGCTTGAGAAGCTCGGTGTGAAGTTAGACTTGGATCTGCAGAATGATATTATTCTGCAATCCTTGACTGATGCATATGGGCAATTCATCATGAATTACCACATGCATAAACTTCAAAATTCCTTGGCCGAATTAATGAATATGCTGGTCACCGCTGAGCTTTCTATGAAAGGTTCTAAAGGCTCAGTTCTTGCTATGGAACGGACTTCTTCCAAAAGAAAGTCTTATGGAAAGAAAAAGAAGTCTGTGAAAAAGCAGAAGGTGGAAGGAACAAAGAAGAAGAAGGCAGAGCCAAAGAAAAAGGCTGATGTCAAAGGAAAGTGTTTCCATTGCAACAGCGACGGCCATTGGAAGCGGAACTGCCCTACTTACCTGGCCACCCTAAAGAACAAGAAGGAAGGTCCTTCTGGAGGTATGCTCGTTATTGAGTCTAACCTTACGATTTCTTCTGCATCCAGTTGGGTGCTTGACTCTGGTTCTAGTGCTCATCTGTGCACTTCCATGCAGGGTCTTGAGGATAGCAGGAGGCTGAGGGATGGAGACATGATCCTATGCATCGGTAATGGAGCAAGAGTTGCTGCAGTAGCCGTGGGAACATACCCTCTTCGATTACCATCTGGTTTAGACTTAGTTTTGAAAGACTGTTATTATGTGCCTACAGCTAGCAGGAATTTGATTTCTGTTTCATGCTTAGCACAAGAAGGCTATGTGATTACCTTCTTTAAGGACCATTGTAACATTCTTTATGAAAGAAATAAAATTGCAAATGGTTTCCTTATTAATGGTCTTTATCAGCTACATATTGATGTACCTATTCTAACTATCGAGCAAAACGTGAATGCCAAACGACCTAGGGATAGTCCAAATGATAGATATCTATGGCACCTAAGATTAGGTCATATAGCAGAAGATAGGATCAACAAATTGGAGAAAAATGGGCTATTGAGTCCATTGACTTTCGAGTCATATCCAACTTGTGAATCTTGTCTTCAAGGCAAAATGACTAAACTCCCTTTTGTTGGACATGGGGAGAGGGCCACAGATCTCCTTGCCCTAGTACATACTGATGTGTGCGGCCCATTTGATGTGCCGGCTAGAGGCAATTTTGTCTACTTCATTACCTTTACCGATGATCTGTCTAGGTATGGGTATGTGTATCTTATGAGACACAAGTCTGAAGCTTTTGAAAAGTTCAAAGAATTCAGACATGAAGTAGAAAAACAAATTAGAAAATCCCATTAAGGTTCTTCGATCAGATCGAGGAGGTGAATACCTTAGCCAAGAATTCCTAGACTATCTCAAGGAAAATGGCATAGTCTCTCAATGGACTCCACCAGGAACACCTCAACTCAATGGGGTTTCAGAATGGAGAAATCGGACTCTATTGGATATGGTTCGATCCATGATGAGCTTCACAGACCTCCCTGATTTTCTTTGGGGACATTCATTGTTAACTTCAATTTATCTACTGAATAGGGTTTCCTCTAAAACCGTTCCTACCACACCGTATGAGATATGGCATGGTAAGAAACCAAGTCTGAGTCATCTCAGAATTTGGGGTTGTCCGGCTCATGTCAAAAGACAACAAGCGGACAAGTTAGAGTTTAGGTCCTTTAGAGCTCGATTCATAGGATATCCTAAAGAGTCATTAGGATACTATTTCTACATTCCAGAAGACCACAATGTGATTGTGAGTCGACATGCCATCTTTCTTGAAAAATAGTTTATTCAAGATAGCGGCATTGGAAAGCAGATTAAGCTTGATGAGAAAGTCTCACAAGTACAACGAGCTAAGGACCAATTGGAACCAAATCAGGTTGAGCCAATAAGAACACTACCTCCTCCACCTCGTAGATCGGAAAGAGTTTTCCGTCCCCCTGAAAGATACTTAGGTATTATTTCAGAGGAAGTAGAGGAAATGTTCCTCGTAGGTAATGGTGCTCATGGTGATGATCCCAAAACCTACAACGAGGCGATATCAGATATCGACTTCCGAGAAATGGCTAGAGGCAATGCAGTCAGAAATTGACTCGATGCACTCAAACCAAGTCTGGACCTTGGTAGATCCACCAGAAGGTATAGTACCTATTGGGTGTAAATGGATCTTCAAGAGAAAGATTGGTGCAGATGGGAATGTGGAGACATTCAAGGCTAGACTAGTGGCAAAAGGTTATAGTCAACGTGAAGGCATTGACTATCAGGATACCTTTTTTCCCAGTGGCTATGCTAAAATCCATCCGCACATTGCTTGCCGTTGCAGCCTATTTCGATTATGAAATATGGCAAATGGACGTGAAAATGGCATTCTTGAAATGGATATCTTGAGGAAGATATCTATATGGAACAGCCGCTAGGTTTCACATCCAGTGATACTGATCACAAGGTTTGCAAGCTGCAAAGGTCCATATATGGACTTAAGCAAGCATCTCGGAGCTGGAACACTCGTTTCAATGATGTGATCAAAATATTTGGTTTCATCAAAAATGAAGAGGAACCATGTGTTTTCAAAAAGGTCAGTGGGAGCGCTGTTGTCTTCCTCGTATTGTACGTGGATGACATCCTCCTTATTGGGAATGATATTCCCATGATGACAACAGTCAAATTATGGTTGTCCAAGAAATTCTCCATGAAAGACCTAGGTGAAGCATCCTTTATTCTAGGAATTAAGGTCTATAGGGATAGACCGAATAGGATGCTAGGACTTTCACAGAAGATGTACATAGAGAAAGTACTAAAGAGGTTTAGTATGGAAAACTCTAAGAGGGGATTAATACCCTTCAGACATGGTATTCATCTTTCCAAGAAGATGTGCCCTAGCACACCTGAGGAAATAGAACGCATGAGCAAGATCCCTTATGCTTCTGCAATAGGGAGCCTCATGTATGCCATGCTATGTACACGACCTGATATAGCCCATGCTGTGAGTGTCACAAGCAGATATCAGTCAAATCCAGGTGAAGAACACTGGACTTCTGTGAAATGTATCCTTAAGTACTTGAGAAGAACTAAGGATATGATGTTGGTCTTTGGTAACGGAGAACTCCAAGTCCAGGGATACACAGACTCGGATTTCATGTCCGATATAGATGATCGAAAGTCGACATCTGGGAGTCTATTTGTGTGCAATGGTGGTGCTGTCAGCTGGAAGAGTTCCAAGCAAACGGTGATAGCAGATTCCACCATGGAAGCAGAATATATCGCTGCATCAGAGGCTGCGAAGGAAGCATTCTGGTATAAGAAGTTTGCTGCAGAAATTGAAGTAATGCCATCAGATGCCATTCCTCTGTACTGCGACAACAATGGCGCCATAGCCCTTGCTAAGGAGCCGAGGTCTCACCAGAAATCCAAGCACATTGAGCGGCGATACCACCTCATCCGTGATTACCTCGAGAAGGGTTACGTCGAGGTCAAGAGAGTCAACTCCATAGATAATGTGGCAGACCCACTTACAAAGCCGTTGGGCCAGCAGAAGATCGAAGCCCACCTTGAGAAGATGGGACTTAGACTTGTAGCCAATTGGCTTTAGGACAAGTGGGAGATTGTTAGATATATGTGCCCTAGAAGCCAGAATTGGCTGACACTTGTAATACACTTCTAGGGGCAAAATTATAATTTTGACTAATATCAATAAAATGGGTTATATTTTCTATCACATATGTGTATTTAGTGTCTGTGATACATCCTTTGAGTTAATGGTAATGATAATTCATATTTTCAAGAGTTGAAAATTTAAGACATGAATAATCATTATTAACTCATAAAATGCTCCCGACCATAGGATCATCACGAGGATGGTGATTGATCCGGAAGGTTGGTGTACAATCACTTCTCTTTAGTAGATGAGTCTTGAGTCTATGGTGTGGAGACACCGGAGCGAGAGTACAGGTACTCGTTAGAGAACGAGGGCACTGAGCGTGACCACCTCGAGTAGTCATTAGGAAGTCTACCTTCTCGTCAATGACTGACTCGATGCTGCAGTAGTGTGTCTGGTTCTTTGACCTGAGGTGCATCGACAGTTCACCTTGAGGGTGTTATAGTTTGACTACACCATTACTCGGTCTCCTAGCCATATGGAACCCTGAGGTGTATGTTGGCTATAGCATGTTCATTGTAGGAACTGGATTGCATCAAGATGGAATCTATCTACCTCGGTGGTAGAGGAGCAGCCCTATGATGATCATGAGAATCAAGTCCAGAAGTCCATGGCCATGGTAGAGTGAAATAATAGAAAGAGTTTCTATTTAGATTTTCACATTGGACTCGAATCGAATGATTACATCATATGACAGAGACTAGGGTTTGACGAGTTCACCTTAACCCTAATCTGATCGGGGCTCAAGATAGAAGAAACTTAATCACACAGGTAGCTGCACCAAGAGGTTCACATTCAGCTCTGATGGGTTGCCACCATATACTGCTAGGTGTCACTGGTGGATTTTGGGAGCAATTAGAATGATTTAGATGATCGATCATTCTAGCTGTTCGAATCAGAAGAGTTCTGATCCATCGAAAGGAGTTTCGATGATGTCGATGATAGAGATCATGACATATCCCATTACCATACAGAACTGAACCTAACTGGGTCACACAAATAAGGGTTTGAATCTGGTGATCATCAATTGAACTGATCCAGTTCAATTGATCTGAATGAGATTCAATTAGGTTCAAGAAAATCGTGCTAGCACTCGATTGAACCTAACGTTCTTCTTTTACTATCATAAATAAGTTGTCCTGACTGAGCCAAAGGAGTTTGTGCTCAATCAGAGGCCTTCATATTGGTCTGACTGGAGGTTGTCCAAGTCAGAAAAGGTTGTCTTATTTTGTAAGACATTACCTGCCATTTTTGGTCACCTGCCATTTCTTGTTCTTTGACTTTGAAAAGTCTTTTGACTGTCAAACGTTGACCATTGACACTTTGACTTTTGACCACATGTCATGCACCTATTGGAGAGCTGGTGGAGGCCTGTCCCCCTGCCAGAACCTGGCAAGGAGTAGGGCGCATGCCACCCTTGGCATGTGCCCAAGCTAGAGGCGCCAAGGAGTCCCTGTTGGACATGGACTCCATCTCCTTTTTGGATTCCATTTAGAGTTCTCCTAAGAACCAACTTTGACTGGTCTTAGGCACCCTCTAAGGAGGAATCCAAGGGACTCTATTCTCACCAATCAGATTTAGATCTGATTTCACAAAAGGTTATGACTGGTTGGGAAGAAGAGAAGTTGGATCACAGATAGTCTATAAATAAGACCCTGTGCCCAACTCAAATTAAGATTGGAATAACAATTCTCCATGCCCTAAGGCTGTTTCTCCTCTCCTCCTCCATGCCAAACCCACCTTCTCCCTCTCGTCTCCATGTCCAAAAGGAGTTTTGGATCTTGCTTGGTGTAATCCAGATGAGAGAAAGGCGACTGAAAGCTAGAAGGCTGTGCTGCTGCAAAGAACAACTACTGATCTTCAAAAGGAGTTTTGAAGATCCTCCAGATCAGATCCAGATCTAATTTTTAGAGAAGTGATAGAGAAGAAGAGGATCTCTAGATCCAGTCCAAATGGATATCGGTAGAGGCGAGGCACTTGCATGGCTAGATCCAGAACCTTCCGCTGCTTACAGTATCATCAATGGGTAATAGGATTATCACTTCAAGGTAAATTAAATTTGATTTAATTTATCTAATTTTATTTTATTTATTAAAATAATAAGAATCAGATCTAAAATATTCCAGATCTGATATGGATCAAAGAGCAAAAATTTTTGAAATATATCTCTTGATCTGATCGGATCTGAACGAACCTGGACCAGGAAATCAAGTTTTCCCTTCATATCGGACCTTCCTTAATCTCCTCACTGCATCATCATGTGTCCTTTAGCTGATCGTCCTGATGCCTCTGACCACATAGTTCGATCCTTCTAGCAGATGAATAGTATCCTCGCTGCTTTCTAGGAAGTCAAAATACTCCTCTCTATGACAAACATGATATGTGCATGTACAATCTAAAATCCACTATCGAAAGAAGTAGATACCTTGTTAGATATCAGCAGGACATCATCCTTTGACTTCCTACTGGCCATCGCTGTAGTATCCCTCATTCAATCCTTAAGTTGTAGGCAATCTCTGACATGATGTCCCAACTCATTGCATCGATAGCATCTAATTTTGTTGGGATCCCTTGTCTTGGATCTGGATCGTCCTCCTTGCAATTCTCTGCCACTTCATCTACCGCCACCTGCTCCTTCAGAAACTGCCAAAGCTGAGCCATCTCCATCTAAGCTCGAAATTGGATTCTCCCTTATGGAGAATCATCATAGTGACCTCGTCCATCTTGATGGGGCTCTTCCCCATTAGATGAGCAATCACCAGGGACTTATATGAAGGGGGAAGCAATGCTATCAAGATGAACGCCCTGATCTTCTCCTCAACCTTCTCACCTATACTAAGAAGATCGATGAGAATCTTCTAAAAATGGCTGAGATGATCCTACATGCTTTGTCCCTCGATCATCTATAGTTGATAGAATTGCCTTCAAAGGAAGAGAGTGTTGGTGAGGGACTTCACCATATACAACTCCTCGAGCTTCGACCATAGCACTATTAGGGAAGTCTCATCAAGTACATAGATCACCACCCCATCCATCAAGTATATGTGGATGGTACTCACCATCTATATCTGTAGCCACTCCCAAGTCCTCTCCTCAATGATGTCCAGTTTCATTTTATTCAAGAGAGCATTGATCAATCCATGTTGGATGAGCACGTCCTTCAATCTCACCTACCATAAGAAGAAATTACTCTTTCCATCGAACCGGTTGATCTCTACATTTATTGAGCTTATCTTCTCCATCTTCTTTGATCTCAATCAATACCATCATGATCTGGACAACCACGTGAGCTGGTATCGTCTAGCTTTGATACCAATTATTAGGGTATCAACTCAATCTGATATCGATTATTATGGAATTCGGGCTAAAATACAACAACCTCAGGATCTTCTTGACACCACTTGCATTGCACTCAATCATGTGTGGATACCGTAAGACAAAGAAAGAAGAACAAAAGATAAAAGAGAACACATAATCAAGTTGTAGATTTGACCAAGGTCTACCTCCATGGGGTGTGCAAGCTTCACTCTAAGAGAAAAAAAATCAAACAAATACAAGAAAAATTAACCACTCAACCATTGTATAAGAATCTCTCAATAAAAAGCTCCAAAACCCTCATAAAAGCTCTTTGAAATCTCTCAACAAGCCCCTCAGCACCTTCAGGACATCACCAGCTCTCCGATGCAATAAACACTTCATCAATCAGTGTTATATAAACTCCAAAAATCTAAAAATAGTATTTGATTAGGATATCCAATCCCAAACACACCCAAGATTAATTATGAACTATCCGATCATAATCGGCTCTCTCCTTGGTTATCGGATCACCCACATAGCTCTTGATTAAGTTTGGATTGCTCCTCATCCATCCGATCATGACTGGAAGCTCTCCTAGTTGTAGGATTGTGCAAAATAGCACCCCGTTATGCCTAATCAAGCCAGATCGCATTTCAACCATTTGATTGCAACTGGTCCATGAAATATGTCTATGGACCGCATGAAATGGCTTGAAAATTAGCTAAATGGTCTAGGTGCTATGAGCTGGTGGTCCACCATGGATCACACTCTAATTTCTAGGATGGGTGCCCGCATGGCTCGCGCACACGTTCGTGAACCTAGGCCGGCCCAGTGCCACCGCATCCTACCGACCTGGGCCGTGTCATCATCTATGGGCTCCTCTGGCAAGCCTAAGGGTCGTGCTACCCCACTCCAACCTTCTTTTGTACATTACTTCTCCATCTAGACTCCATTTAGTCTGTTCTTTGGCTCATTGAACTCTATTCATCATCCTGACTTATTGTAGACCGAATCTTAAGACATTTTTCTCAATAAGCAAGTCCCCCATGTAACTTTTATATTTAAGATTAATCATCAATCAAATTAATAATCAAGACCACTTGCAATTGAATAGAGTCCTAGTCCAGTGGGACTCCAGAGTCCTAGTCTAGTGAAACTCTTTTTGATCAGTCAAGATTCCTTTTGTGTTTGACCCCATATATTCTATTCTATCTAGTAGTAAGATATATTTTGATCTCTATTAAAATATCATTAAAATTTTTTTCAATGGATTAGAATAATTCTAATTTATCAATCAAGAATTATTGACCATTAAAATAATTCTTGTTAGTCTCGCATGTTAGATGTGTGCCCTAGAAGCCAAATTAGCTAAACACTTATAATACATTTCTAAGGACAATTTTATAATTTTGACTATAAATTAATAAAAGAATTATTTTCTATCACAGCGTGTATTTAAAGTGTTTATGATACATCCTTTGAGTTAATGGTAATGATAATTCATTTTTTCAAAAGTTGAAAATTTTGATACTGAATTTTCATAATTAACACATAAATAGCTCCCGACCGTAGGATCATCATGAGAATGATGATCGATCTGGAAGGTTGGTATACGATCACCTTCTTAGCATAGATGTGTCTTATATCTACGGTGTAGAGATATCGAAGCAATAGTATAGATACTCGTTAGAGAATGAGGGAACTAAGTATGATCATCTCGAGCAGTTATAAGGAAGTCTACCTTCTCATCAATGACTGACTCGATGCTGCATAGGTGTGTCTAATTTTTTGACCTGAGGTGCAATGGCAGTTCACCTTGAGAGTGTTATAGTTTGACTATACCATAACTCGATCTCCTAGCCATTTAGAATCCTGAAGTGTATGTTGGCTATAGCATGTTCATTGTAGGAATTGGATTACACCAATAGAGGATCTATCTACCTCGGTAGATGAGGAGCAACCTAATGATAATCATGAGATTGAGTTCTTAAGCCCATGGCCATGGTAGAGTGAAGATGATAGAAAGAGTTTCTATTAGAGTTTCACATTGGACTTGAATCGAATGATTAACTCATATGACGAATATTAGGTTTGACGAGTTTACCTTAACGCTAATCTAGTCGGGGCTCAAGATAGAAGAACCCAATCACACAGATAGCTGCACCGAGAGGTGAAAGGAATATGCCCTCAAGCCAATCAATTCTTGGGTTGTTCTTTGTCTTCCAAACTCATGTAATGACATTTTTTTAATAAAAGCATTTATTTCATCATATACAGTGTCTTATTATTTAAGATTATGATGAACCCCATAAATTAGGACTATGATTTTAGGATTATGATGAGATCATACCAGTGAGACCTAAAATTTTAAAATCCTAATTTAAATATTTCTAGTCGATGGGACATTAAGTTAGAGATCAATATTTTTTTGTAAGATTAGCACATCTTTTGTATGCTCAATTGAGAGGGTGATTGATCTCACAATCACTTGTGTATGACACTAATACAAAGATGTGGATGCTCATTAGAGAATGAGTTCACTGAATTGATCCAAATTGAGAATATCTAATGGAGTCCTATCTACATGTCAATAGATGATTCTCACAGTGGAATTGTGCATATAATCCTTTGACCTAAAACTAACATAGAATCTTATATATATGAATCCATATTTTGGTTCATACTCATTCATCACTAAGTCATGTACGGGATGATCTGGATATGGTAGATTATATATGAAGGTTGTGAGTAGGTTAACATGGAATCGATCACTCGTGATAAGAGGAAATAGCATCCTACCTGCTTCAAACAAATGATGATTCAGGAAGACTTTGATCAAAGCATGACGAAAATTAGAAATGGTTTCTAATATTTCATTAAATAAATCATCATCATAAGTTTGAAAGAGAAATGAATATGATATTGGGGTTGACATATTTCCATACCCAGAGTCATATTCAGGATGCAGGGTGATCGAAAGATCTAGTTGCATGGTAATTTTCACTGAAGGGCATTTTTGGTATTTTTATCAAAATTTCATATCTTTCGGAAAGACACAATACGTTGCTAGACGTCAATCATGTCTTGTGGGTTCGATCAAATTAAAATTTTAATTTGATCATTAAATTAGAAAGTGTTCTAAATTAAGTTAAAATTGGGTTAGCTAGTTTTGACCTAAATTGGTTTGGTTGAGTTCTAGCCAGATTAGGTCAAATCACACCCAGACCCCCTGCTGGTTAGATGTGGAACCCAATGGATCACACACAAAGAGAATTAATTAAGGATCTAATTGGATTAGACCATGTTTGCAATACGAACATGCTAGCACATGTAGCAAACCCTAGCACCTGGATTCGAATCGGCTTTCGATTTGGGCTAATTAAGGTCCGATTTGAGCCAAATAGGATTTGGTCTTGAATTGGATTAACCTAGACTAATTAGGCTTCAGTTGGGGTGCCACATACCTAAATCCCATGCACTAGAGAGTCTCTCTCTTGTGCATAGGAAGTCTTTCATGCGCAAAGCATTTTTTGATGCATAGAATTAGTTGGCGCCTACCTTCTTTGACTTTTCCCATTTGTTATATCGTGTAAAAATTTTGAAAAGGCATGGACATCAGATATAGGGCGATAAAGAGTCCTTCTACAAGTTAAAACCTCCATTTTCTTTTTAATTTTTGTTGCCTAGGATTCGTTGTCGCCCAAGATTCCTTGCCACCCTGGACTCCATGCCGCCCACTCCTCCTTGACGCCTCTTGGACCAAGTCAAAGTCTCTTAGGACTTTGACTATTCAAAGATCATCTCCATGCCTTCTTATTGAATGGGCATCCCTTTTTAGAGCCATTGGATGGCCTTTTTATTTGATCTAATAGATGAAAATGGTGGCGCCAAAGATGAAATATTTTGACTCTTCATAAATAACTTACGTAGAATTAGTCCAAGAGTCCTTCTGCTTTAAGGCACCTCTTGGACTAAGTCGACATCTCATTATTTTCTGATGAGGCATCAGATTGGCTGAAGGGACATGAATTTTTTTTTTTTGAATGGGCATGAGAAATTGTGTTGGCACCCTTACGTACATTATAAATAAGGGTGCGTACCATGAGTCTAGGAGATGTGAAAAAAATTATCTTTCTTTCTTACAAGAGTTTCTTTTATCCAGTTTTCTTTCTTCCTTTCTCTTGTCTAGACCTTGTCCTTATAAGGTCAAGAAGTCATCTTAAGACTAAGAGAATAGGAAGAAAAATTAAGAAGATAAAAAAAAAAATGAAAGATAAATAAAGAGAGGCAAGGATGGTGACATAAAGGCTAAAAGAAGGTCTTGCCTATTTAATTAAAGTTCTTATTATTAGAATTTTAATTATATAAATCAGAGGTGCTAGTGTCTTGATCAAATCTCTGTGTGGATCAACGTTGGAGGGTGAACACGTGGGCACCTGGTGGAACCCCCGACAGATTGCTACCGACAATCAGAGTCAATTTAGGGTTTAGCGATAAGAGGTATGTTCTAATATTTTCTTTTATATTACAAATGCATGTTATATGATTTAATTTTTAATAAGGTGGTCCTAGGGTTCAGATTTGATTTATATGATTTCATGTTTTTGCTTTGAAATTCATGCTTCCATCCTGTACCCCATTCTCTTTATTGGTATCAGAGCAAGCCTGATTAGGTTAAATCATATAATGCTTTGCTTATAATATAATGACATAAATGAAAAATATGATATAATATTTTTTACATGTTTTTATATATGATGAGATCATATTTTTATTTATCATAATGTGATTATGACATATATATTATTCTATGAAGGTTGCCCTGACATAGTGAAAAGTATTCACTCTATATTGATGGTTGTCCTAGAATAATTATACATGTTAATATATATATATATAAATTTTTCATAGTTGATGCTTTTATGCATTTAGTTTTAAATCAGAATGTGCATCGAGACCATTTAAATCCCTCTTTAAAAATTATATTAAATTATAGTGTAATTAATCTATAGCTAAATCAGTCGGAATGTCTAATTGATCAATCGGTGTCTAGGATAAATGGTTCATGATTGGTAAAGAGAACGTGGTTTTTTAATTGATTCCATTGTCTGACCTGGCCAATTTATTGGTGTCTAAGAAAAGCAACGGAGGGATTTCGACTTATCTGGCTGATTCGATTAATTTAATTCTAGATTGAAATGCTTAGTATTATATTCACTATATTAAGGCCTTCCTTCATACTAGGTTCTTATTATGTCTTGAACCATATTAGTTTTGTTGTCTAACCACAAGATCTATCATGGAGAATGATGTAATATTAATCTAGTGCATTGAGATGCTCACAGCATTTTGAATATATTGTTTTGTTGTGTAACCATAAAAGTAGTTATATTTCATTTTGACTGTATAGAAATGAAGGGTTCTGCTTAAACTAAAACATTAAAGTTTGTTGTGCTAACACAAGGCTAAAATATTTTAGAGGCAAATTTTTCTTTTTTGAGAGTTACATAAGATGCAATTGGAAAGAGTTTCCTACCTTTGAACTTATAACAGGTTTGTTGTGCAACCACAAGACCTTTTATAAGGAATTATGGTCTTATTCTCACTAAGAAAATCAATTAGAGGATTATGATTTTTGATTAATCAATGGGAGGCATAATTAAAATCCTAATTTAATTATGTTTGTCATCATGAGTTGTTTGCTTATGTATTATTCTTTATTATATAGATTAAATGGCTTCTTTACTTTTATTGCATTCAATTTTGGATTCAAATAAATTGACTGATCAAAATTATGTGGACTGGCTAAGAAACCTAAAAATTGTACTCAGTCAAGAAAAACTCTCCTATATTCTTGATACCCCTGATCCTATGCCATTAGGACAAGGTGCCACAGATGAAGATAAGTCCACATACAATATGTGGCAAAATGATTCCCTTACTGTCAAATGCATCATACTTGCCTTTATGAGTAATAAATTACAGAGATAGCATGATGGAATGGACACTCAGTCTATATTGCTCAATCTAAAAGAACTTTTTGGAGAGCATAGTAGAACTACTAGATATGAGATATCTAAGCAATTATTCCATGCAAGAACGACAGAAGAAATACTCGTACAAAATCATGTTTTGATGGTAATTGACCTAATCACTCGATTAGGTCAATTAGGTTTTGTTATGGATGGAGAGTTAAGTCAGGATTTGATACTGCAATCTCTCCCAGAATTATTTTCTCAGTTTGTCGTGAACTATGACATGAACAAACTGAATTCTTCCTTTTCTGAGCTATTAAATATGCTCAAAATAGCAGAAAGCCATATCAAGAAGGATAAGGCTCCTCTTCTTCTTATGGATGGGATCTCCAAGAAGAAGGCAAGCAAAAAGGGTTCAAAGAGAAGGTTGAACCCTAAAGGTGGTATAAATAAGAAGAAAAAGGGGAAGAAGGTCTTCAAATAGATGACCTATTTTCACTGTAGCAAAATAGGTCATTGGAAGAGGAATTGCAAGGCTTACCTTGCAATTGTGAAGTCTGGTGCAAATAATGCACTAAAAGGTATATATGAGATACATACTATATTATTATTAAATTCTTTCATTTCAAATTTTTGGGTATTAGATACCGACTGTGGTTTTCATATCTATAAATCTTTGTAGGGGCTGCAAAAAATTTAGTATTTGAAGAAAGATGACTTCAAGCTCTATGGCACTGGAGGAGAGTCTATCCAAGCAGAAGCTGTAGGGACAAATATATTGAAGTTACCTTATGGAAAGATCTTAGAGCTTACAAATTGTTATTATATGCCTAAGATCATTAGAAATATTATATCTATACACTCATTATTAAAATAAGGTTATAGTCTTAACGTAATGAGTGAAGGATGCTCGATCAAATATTCTAATGAAAATATTTGTTTTGGCATATATAACAATGGTTTGTTGACTTTATGTTTGGATGACAATATATTTCATATTGATAAAAATGAAAAACTTAAGAGAGATGATATAAATAATACTTTACTTTGACATTGTCGATTAGGTGATATTAGTGAGGCTAGGATTAATAAGTTATACAAAGAAAAGTTCTTTAATCCTTTTGATTATGAATCATTGAAAACTTGTGAATCATGCCTCATGGGTAAAATGACCAAGATTCCATTTAGTGGACATGGAAAAAGGACAAATGAGTTATTAGGACTTACACAAACGGATGTATGTGGTCATATGACAACTCAAGCTAGAGGAGGATACTCTTATTTCATAACGTTCACTGATGATTTATCTAGGTTTGGATATGTGTATCTTATGAAACACAAATTAGAAGCCTTTGATAAATTCAAAGAGTATCAAAGTATGGTCGAAAAACAAACTGAACAATGTATAAAAATTCTTCGATCTGATTAGAGAGGAGAATACTTATCTAGTGAGTTTCTAGACTATCTTAAAGTTAAAGGAATTCTCTTTAAATGGACACCTCCTTATACACTACAATTAAATGGTGTAGTCGAAAGAACAAATCGTACCTTATTAGATATGGTACAATCCATAATGTGCTTCACTAAATTACCTATTTTCTTCTGGGGTCATGCTTTGGAGACTGCAATTTACATCTTGAATAGAGTACCTTCTAAATCTATATCTAGTACTCCATATGACATATGGAGAAGTAAGAAACATAATCTTAAGTATCGTAAGATATGGGGTTGTCCAGCATATATTAAAAAAAATTTTGGACATAAACTTGATGCTAGATCAGATAGATGTCTATTTATAGGATATCCTAGAAATAGTATAGAATATTTATTCTACCATCCTACTGAACAAAAGATATTTGTAAGTAAAGCATGCCACTTTTGTGGAAAAAGAATTTATCCTAGAAAAGGGCAATGGCAGAAATATTGAACTTAGTGAAGTTCAAGAAAAATAAATAAAAATTTCTCAATCATATAATCACATAAAAGAACCAGAACACATAACTCCTATCCGTAGGTCTAAAAGAGTACGAAATACACCTATGAGGTATATTTCATTATTGAGAATAATGAAGCCCAAGTCATTGAGAATGACGAACCTCTGACCTATACGAAAGCAGTCAAAAGTAAAGACTCTTACAAATGGCTGGCTGCCATGCAATCCGAAATAGAATCCATGCACACCAACAAAGTATGGACTTTGGTGGATGCACCAGAGGATATAAGTCCTATTAGATGCAAATAGATTTTTAAGAAAAAGATTAGAGCTGATGGTCAAATTGAAACCTACAAGGCCAGATTGGTGGCTAAGGATTTTAGGCAAAAATAGAGAATTGATTATGATGAAACATTTTCACCTGTTGCCATGCTCAAATCTATTCAGATTATGCTTGCTATAGCAGCATACCACAACTATAAAATATGACAAATAGATGTAAAGAC
The DNA here is from genome assembly GCA_006176705.1 of Cocos nucifera. Classification (NCBI taxonomy): domain Eukaryota; kingdom Viridiplantae; phylum Streptophyta; class Magnoliopsida; order Arecales; family Arecaceae; genus Cocos; species Cocos nucifera. Next base: position 2,568 of record QRFJ01005057.1, on the reverse strand, counting down.
CGCCTTCCTTAATGGTTTCCTTGAGGAGGAGGTCTACATGTCACAGCCAAAGGGATTTGAGTTAAATGAGAGACCAAATCAAGTATGCAAGCTTAAGAGATCCATTTATGGATTAAAGCAAGCATTAAGGAGTTGGAACATCCATTTTGATGAAATAGTAAAAGATTTTGGTTTTATCAAGAATATGGATGAACCATATGTGTACAAGAAAGCTAGCGGAAGAACCATAGTCTTCTTGGTTCTGTATGTAGATGACATACTCCTCATTGGAAATGATATTCTAATATTACAATCAGTCAAATTATGGCTATCAAATAAGTTTTTCATGAAAGATTTGAGAGAAGCATCCTATATACTAGGAATAAAGATCTATAGTGAAGATTCTAAGGAGGACTGCTAGACCACGTCCCAATCTAGGTACACTGACTTAGTATTTGAAAAAGATTCAATTGGATGGCAGTAAGAGAGTGTTACTTAACCATGAGTCAAGGGCATACATCTCTCTAAAAGATGTCGTCAAGACACCTGAGAGAGAAAAGAATGTGTTATATTCTTTCATTGGCTTTGGCTGATTCGGAATCAATTATTGTATGCCATGTATTCGTACTAAGCCTGATGCTGCATGCTTACGCGGTCCATCTGCAAGTAGTTTTTCCAAGATTGATCCAGAAGAGGATCATGTGTAGACAGAAGGCTGTCGGAAAAATATTCTTAAGTTACTTGATGAAGGACTAAAAGACATAATTTTTCTGGATGTATAAGTATGGTGGTATCTTGATTCTTTAATACTAGACAAGCATATTCTAATCCTCTTAGTTGCTTCAATCAGACTCGAGGACCTGATGGCAAATACTCATTTTAGGGGTATGTCGTTACTCTGAATGGTGATGCGATAGTTGAGTTGGCAGGCAGGAGCTAAAGCAGCAGACTGTTAGGTCCGTGACCTCGTATAGTCAACCGACAGCAAAATACATAGCTATAAGTGAAGCAGTACCAGAAGGAAGCTGATCTGGCATGAAGAAGTTCATGACACCTTGAATTAAGGCATGTATTCCTGAATTCAGCAGTATTCTAGACACTATATACTATTGATAATATTGGAAGCTATTACTCAAGCAAGGAACCAGGTATGCTCACTCTAATTAACAAACACATTTGAGATGGACTTAATCTCGTTCCTACGATAATTATGGAAGCAAAGATGTAGTCATAAAGAAAGTATTGCAACAGAGAACAACAAGTAGACCCTCTATAAGGCTTTTACCTACTGCAACAATTTGTCGACCACCTCCTTGTGATTGTTATAGGATTAAATATAGAGGCGTTGGCTATAGTGCAAGTGGGAGATTGAAAGAAATATGCCTGCTATATCAATTCTTGGGCTATTTTTGTTTCCAAACTCATGTAATGATATTTTTTATAAGGATTTATTGTATCATTGCACTGCTCTTTTATTTAAGTATTGATGAACCCATAAATTATAGGCTATGGTTTTAGGATTTATGGTGAGTCATCCGTGAGACCAAAACTAAAAACTAATTTAATATCCTGTCGATTGGGACTATAAGGTTAAGGACAATGTTTTTCGAGTAGCTGCATATCTTTTGTATTTGCTCCATTGAAAGGATGATTGGATCTTACAATTATCCTGTGTATGATACTATTCAAAGATTGTGTGTCATTAGAGATAAGTTCCACATGCCATTATCCAAATCTGGAGTAGTCTAATGAAGTCCTATCTACATGTCATAGGAATGAGTCATAGTGGAATTGTGACTATATAATCTTTTGGACCTTGAAATCACCATCGATATCATATTTGAATCATATTTTGGTTCTATCTTCATCACTTATCATGTACGGGATGATCTGGATATGGTAGATTATATATGAAGGTCACAAAACATACAAAACATAACAACGAATGTGAGTTAGGGTTCAATATGGAAATCTCAATCACTCCTGGATAAGAGGAAATACGATCCCTACCGACTTCAAACAAATGTTTGATATCAGGAAGAAATTTGATCCAAAGCATTGATGAAATAGAAGAATGGCTTTCATAATGTATTCATTAAATAAAATCATTATCATAACAGATTGAGAAGAGAAATAAAGTATGATTTGGCGAGTTTGACATTTATTATCAACAACTACCCATAGCAGTCACTATTCAGGAATCTAGATAGAAGACCATCTGAAGGACTAAGATTGCACGGTTAATCTTTCAACTGAAGGATATTCTCTCTCGTAATTTTCAATCAAAAAAATTCATATCTTTCTGGGTAATTCACTAAGATACATTCGCTTCAAGACATTCAAATATCATTGTCTTGTAGCGTCTCAATTAAATGTAAAATCCTTTAATTAACATCATTAAATCTAGAAATGTATGTCCTAAATTTAAGTCAACATTGGTTGCGAACATATGGGCTCCAGCTAATATTCCTCCTCACTTGCTATATTTGACAGCACTCGTCGCCGACCGTGAATGCGTGCTCTCTGAGTGCTTCACATAGTAAAACTCGATTTGTAGTGCTTCGCTTTGAGTCTAACAGGAATTTAGGT